>CADEHL010001173.1:0-162500 GCA_902827135.1 Harpagifer antarcticus
ACCCCCCACCCCCATATTTGGACGGCGCATACATAGCTAAAAACGAAGTACAGTGCAACGCCATAATTCACTAATACATCATAAATCGTTGAAAGTACCCGCGTTATAACGACCAAGAGAAATCTAACAAATCAAGCGCCCCTTAGCACTCAGCTGTAAGCCTGCAACTCTCTAAAACAACCTAAATGAGCTCTTACTTTGTAAACTCGTTCTCGGGGCGCTACCCAAATGGCCCCGACTATCAACTGCTAAATTATGGAGCCGGCAGCGGCGCAATGAACGGCGGGACGTACAGGGACTCTTCCTCCGCCAACATGCACCATGCACCGGGCTCTTACGGCTACAGCTACAATGGCATGGACCTGACCGTCACCAACCGGGGAGGGGGGAGCAGCGGCGGCTCCGCCAGCACCGGAGGACACTTCGGGGACTCCCGGGGTTTCGGCTCCCCGGCCCCGGAGACGGGCTTCAGGCAGCAGTCCAGCTGCTCCCTCGCTTCCGCGGGAGAATCCCTCCTGTCACCCGGCAGTGGAGACAACAAACTCGGCGCCAGGAGCTCGTCTCCCCGTTCGGAGCAACCAGGAAGCGGAATTTTGAGCTCTCCAAACCTGTCCTCCACATCCTCCTCCTCCGGTGGCGGCGGCGGCACGGCGCAGCAATTCACGGAGCTGGACGAGGCTTCAGAGACCGACGAGCTGCAGCCCGGCCACGGCAACCCGCCACCCAGGAGCGGGCAGAGGCAGGAGGGCGACCCGGGGGGAGCAGCCGCTGGCAGCACGGCAGGCAGCGAGGCGCCTCCGCAAATATTCCCCTGGATGAGAAAGCTGCACATAAACCATGGTACATGCCGCTCTTGTGTTTACAGCCCATTATCTGTATATCAGAGGGCGATCATATTCATAATGTTGGCTTAATAGACTTATTGCTGCTTTGATTTGAGTCAATTGGGAGTTGGTTGTTTAGCTACGGTTCCCTTCTTTTCCTGCAACGCACAAAGCCTTTAGCACTGCGTCAATTGAATATAATAATGTGACTGTCAGTAAGGGGTTTGAACCGTGAGTAAAGCACAAGCTGTCTTTTTAGTTTGGTGTCATCAGAGAGGATTTTTCAGTATGTTGTTGGACTTATTTGGAAATCACCTTAACATGGAAGCCTCTGGGTAACCGTCTGAAGTTGTGTATCACCGTGTGTCCACAGGTTATCAGGGTGAAATTCGTTTAGCATTTCCCTCCTGTCCAAGCTAGGGACCCCGGATGGTTGCCCCCTGTGTGTTTTCTCCCTCTTTTTTTATTTTAGCAAATTCCACAAAAGCGTCATAAATCTGTCAGGGGAGAGGCGAGCCGGCAGCAAAGCCTGACCGGCTGAGGAGTGCAGACACAGCCGGGTGGGAATAGAAAGAAAGGGGGAGAAATAGAAAGAGAGGCCAGGAAGGCTTTGCAGACAGTTGCTCCTTTGAAAAGTGAAGCTTTATTACGTGTGGGAACTTTATTAGGGAGGTGAGACAGAGGACGGGGCAATAAAACCCCGAAGGGAGCTGAGGGAGTACAAAGGGGGGCAGAGAGGGTGATGGTGAAAAGAAAACAGTAATGTGACAAATAAAAGCAAATCTCTCAGCACAGGCTGTGGAGTGGAAATGACTGAAATAAAATGTGTCGAGAAAGACTTGTCGAGAATGACAATGTTACGCACAGTTGTTGTGCCTTTTACGCACGTTGATTGTTTTACAACTGTGGGTTAAATCATCCTGTTGTATCGTGTATAGGGGATAGAAACAATCATGGTAACACCTGTAGCTGCAATGCAGCACAGGCCCAGACAACACACATGTAGAACACATGATCTGTGTGAAGGCTAATGCTGCGTCAGAGCTGTGCCAACAGCATATGTATTTTTAAAGATATTTGAAGAGCCTTTATTGGAGAGGCAGAGCTGAAAATGCGAGACAAAGGGGATGACATGCGTAAATGGTGCTGGTTCGGACTCGAACCTGGGTCTCTCCTCTGCACCATAGGGACTGAGGATTACGGCGGCCAAAATGGTGTTTTTCGGGCATTATTAGTGTTATTTTATACTTGGGTGTACTAACGTGTATTGAAAGGTGTTCCTGGTATTTTGTCCACACACTGTCAGTTTCCATTTCTAAATGGTAACCGTGTATGGTGCGTCCAAACGCGGCCCTCTAACACCCTTTTGTTCGCTCCAAACCCTCAGATATGACAGGCCCGGACGGGAAACGAGCGCGGACGGCGTACACGCGCTACCAGACGCTCGAGCTGGAGAAGGAGTTCCACTTCAACCGGTACCTCACGCGGCGGCGACGCATCGAGATCGCGCACGCGCTCTGCCTCACGGAGCGGCAGATCAAGATCTGGTTCCAGAACCGGAGGATGAAATGGAAGAAGGACAACAAACTGAAAAGCATGAGCCTCGCCACCGCGGGCAGCGCCTTCCAACCGTAGAACTGAACCCATCACAAATCCACACAACCAGGGAAAAGAAGGACAGCAGGAAAACAGACAGAAAGTTGAAGAAAAACAACAAGAATCCATGGTGCGGAAGATGAAGAAACGTGTACAAACAGATTCCAAATCTAGATTTTAAAAACCCTTCCTCACATTAACTTAGTACTGTACAGCAGCGCAGCACTTTTATTTCTCCGGCATGTCGTCCTTTGGTGTTTTAACGCGTAAACATGACTGTGGTACTTTTCTTTTAAAAACACAAACGTAGTGTTCCTGTATGTTGTCGTTTATAAAATCTGTCCGGAGCAGAGGAGTCGAGATAAGGAAAGGATGAAGGATGCTACCTAATTTCTACTTACGTCCTACCTTACAACCTTGCTACCTACCTGTTGTTTAATGTCTGAATATCGTTTTATGTGCGATGTTTAATATTTGAAAATGTGCTTCCTATAGATGTTAGCATGTGAGCTCTTATTGTAAGTTGTTTACAGTCAATAACGTGTGTATAGCATTTAGTTTGAGTCTCTGTCAGTGAGTGCTCCTATTTTTACGAAGCAGTGTGTGTGTGTGTGTGTGTGTGTGTGTGTGTGTGCGTGTGTGTGTGTGTGTGTGTGTGTGTGTGTGTGTGTGTGTGTCCAAAAACAAACAATCCCTGTTGTATATAGCTCTATTATTCAAAAAAGTGTAACTGTATATTATTTGTATTATTATTGTAATTATTGGACACATGTTTCTGAAAGGATGTATATAGATATATATTGACATTTTTTAAATGTCCAGTTGGCTATTTGTATTTGCAGTATGCGTATGCGTGCCTGCGTGTGAGTGAGTGAGTGTGTGTGTGCGCGCATGGAATATAGATGGCTACCGTCCTGTGCCTTACAGGATGGTAGCCTTTCTGCCAATCCGACAATGAGCTTTTTGTATTTGTTTGTAACTTGGAGTAAAAAAAATCTACAATAAAGTTTCCCATATTCAAAGTAGCTGCGTCCAATCTGCCGCACACATGGCTCACCTTGCTTCAAAGACTTTAATATTTACTCCAGCCAACGTTTTTAGCGTTCTTTAAGTTCTGCGTAAAATCAAGTGAGCACATTTGCGCTTGTTGCCATTATAGATTTATGAAAATAATATATATTTCATGTGCGAATCTGTGTCCATCAGCCAAACTCTCAAATGTATTTATACTTATATGTGGCTTAGAAATATCCCACGGTAGTGTTATTGGTCCTGGTTAGGCCAATGTGGGTTCTGGACCTTCTAGCAATCTCGTTTGAACATGTTGGTCTTGTTACCTTACATAACAGTGTTCTACTCCAGATGATTACAGATGGAAAATAGAGAGTCGCTTCATGCGTAAAGACGCACCAAACATCCGTCCGGAGGCCTGTGGTCTGTTTCCCAGGCCCACATTTCTGAGGCGGCTACATCCTGGGAGTCATGCTCACCAAGCAGTAACCCAGATTCATGAAACACACACACACACACACAAGCGCCACACACACACACAGGCCATTTTTCATCTCTGCTGACCAAGTCTGAAAAGACAACAAACTATATGGATGAATTGGTCACTTTCATCTAAAAGGCCTCCCTTTCCCGCCACTGCTGGACGGATTAACTTCTCCTGATTTCCAACTGTAAAACCAACTGAACTTAAAAACTCACCGGCTGATGCTGCTTCTCATACAAGGCTCTAATTCTGAGCTGATTGGGGGGAGATGGGGGGGAGAGGTCCTGCTCCGAGCCTCATCTGGTCACAACCGCTATCTCCTGCCTTCTCTGTGTTTATGTATGTGTGTGTGTTGAGATATTTTTTAAAGCCTTCTGCTTTGGGGCCAAACTATAAAAAGCAGCTAGCTTTGACATTTACATGTCAAACGGATGAGGGTTTTTATCTCCAGTTTGGATCGTAAAGATCAGGCCTGGCCTTAGACTGATAGCTCTCACTGGCTCTCCTCTGGTCACGTGGGGTCCATAAAGTTAGTTTTATGGTTTTGGGGAGTTGACAATGTACTATATATTTCACATTCTAGAAAGCGAGTGACGGTTTAACGGCTTAGCGGGGATCCTAAAGGGGTCAGTAAAGTGGAGACAGAGTGCGAGGGAGGGTGGTGTGTGTATGAGAGAGAGAACAGGCCACTACTACCGGCCGCTGCTCCGGCTCCGGTTCACACGCCGAGCCCGGAGCTGCGCGCTGTGCCGCTGTGGACGCTGGGAACACCCGGTGGAGAGGAAGAGCCAGGACGCACAGTGAGTACTGTCTCAAGGCTGTGTGAGTGCGGGCTGTATATGGAGGGGGGGCTTTGTAATTGCCATGTCACTCACTCACCCTGTAATGCTGCTGTATTAACGCGCGCGCTGAGAGCTCCGGTGTATTTGAGATTCGTTGTTGTGTCTGCTCCGCACAGATGGAGTGGAATGCGTGGGTACTTCTCTGGAACCCCTAATGTATGCACGTGTGCGTTTTAGTTCTTGCGTAATTATCGCACACAGCCCCACTGGAGACTTGATCCTCCGTGTGGAGGTCTTCGTGTGCGTGATGTGTACAAACTTACTAAACGTTTACAACATACCCAGGATCAGGTAGAAAGCGATACGGGCGCATATCAGGTTTTCTTTCTTCAGTCTGAACATGGGGTGCCTTCGTGTACTAGTGAAAGCCTGATGAAGCAGACTTGTGTTTGTCAAAGGTGTGGGTCTTGTTTGGCTAATAGGCTTGCTCTTATGGATCACAGGGAAACATGGAAACACATGTGTAGAGAGAAATATCATATTTCCTCTGATGGCTTTAATTGCATCATTTTTGGAGAGGAAATCTTTTTCTATCATTGTGTGCGTAAAAATGGTTTCAGATAGAGATTGCACCGAGAAAAAATGGACAAAGACATGCACATGCACATATACACACACATACACACACCCACACACACACACACACACACACCCACACACACACACACACACACACACACACACACACACACACCACACACACACACACACACACACACACACACACACACACACACAAGCCTATGGCGTGGTGAAATGCGACCTTGGGCATAAATAAATCTTTGTCTGTCCCCGGCCCTTGTATTTTCCATGCAGGATGGGTGTGAGTTAAAAATGCGTCGTGGATACAAACATTCCTAAGGCTCCTTCCAGATTATTGTACACCAGAGCTCTGGCCTCTGGTGCTTTTTAGGCATTCTCAATTTCGTATTTGTAGACATTTCGTTAAAAAAACTATTCAGCTATTTGCTGCGTGTTTATATTCACACAGAAGTGAAATGAGACACACACGCGCACACACACACACTCACTGCATTTGTGTTTAACTCAATCTGTTGTTGTTGAGGAAAAGCTGTAAATCAAATCAAACCTCTGCAAGAAGCTCAAGCTATTGATTTTACTCCATAGAGATAAAACAATTGACTTATTCAAACATATAAAGAATAAAAAGACTCAATCAACTGGAATACAGAATTACAAGATCAAGTTGAAGCGTGTCTTTGTGCGTTAAGTCTTTTAGAACTCCTGCCATTTTTAAAATCTGAAGCAAAGATTAGTGAAACTGTTTATGAGTGTTTTGAAAAATGCATCGATGACAGGCACACACTGCACCAAAACGAATGAACAAGCGTGAAAGAAACACGCTTTACCAATCTAATTGAACCCGCGTGACACAAGAACATCCTGTGACACTAAAGCTCTAATTCACTGATCTCTGTTCAGCCTTTAATTCTAATGTTATGTAACACCTAAACACATATCTACAACAATCTAAACAACACCAGGCGATTGAACATCACACATTAATAAGGAAAATAGGACATGGAATAAGTAGGTCACGTGACTCAAAAATTCTCCAAATAAACAATATAATCTTCTTCTAAAATGTTAAATGGAAACTATATATCTAAATTCCACAACTCATATCCGTTTAAAATCTGTGTATTCGTTTCTGCAATATGGATAGGTAATACCATTAAAAGGGTCGTACAAATTCAAATGTAACGTAAATGTATTACGTTTGACCAATTGCATCTGTATCTGTAACAGTATCACTCTGTTTCAAACCGTAACTATGGACACATTATAGCATTATGTGTCGATAACGCCACCCAAAATGTGCTTTAGAAATATATATATTTTTAGTAAGGGTGAAACTAGAAGTCAAATGTGTGTCCCCCTTTAGATCTGTAGCACCTCGCCACTCTCTCCCCTCTGATGTCTGAAGCAGGACTCAAACTGTCAAGCAGGCCGGCTACCAGTCACACGGCGCCGTGCTCTCCTCAGCTTCTTATTGCTTAGATCCATCATGTCAATTGTTTAATGTCTCGTGCCAGGGCACACGTTCATATTTCGCTAAATACCAAACGGAGTTTCGAACATTTGCAGTCACTAGTGTCCCTTGCTTTCTGCTCGAGAGTTATCAGACGATCCCTGAGGGGAAACTGTCCATGAGACAAGCTACGTCACAATGAGACAATTACATTAATAGTTCTCATTTTGTGTTCGGGTGAAACCGCAACATGGCGCCCTGCAGAGGCCGACAAATGGGATACAGAGTGTGGAGTGCTTATCAGAATTGGCACACAATCCAAAAGGAACCATGGCTGACTGAAATCAGACACGGTGTCTCTAGAATTCATTTGGGCAGAACATGTAATAAAAGGTAGCAGACAGCATCCAGTCAGGGATATGAGACGCGGATAAACCTCCAGGAGAATAAAGCGGTCAACCTGAAATTAACTGCATATTTTTCGTCTAAATGCAGGCTTAGTTTTATTGTGTTATCAAAATATGGGTGTTTCTCATGGAGTATAAACTTTAACGCACACGTCTGTCCGTGTCCTACTCTATTTTTAAAGTAGGCTAAGTGTCATTTTATTTAAATATAAGCAGCTCTTTTTAGAATATCACACTGTAAGTAACCCTAAACTTAACCTGTTCTCACAGTGTTTATGTAGAGTACTTCACGTCTGAGTGTAAGCCTCCCTGCCATGGCCACACAGTTAATCCGGAGTCTAATAAGAGAGGAGGATTGTGCTCTCAAACTCTCATTTATTACGCTCTCTTTCCGCATGAAGCCGGCCTGCTGCAATGCGTCTCCATGCTGGCCATTCCCGGCGCTGCCCTCCGCCTTCTGAAGGATGCTTCAAAAGAATGTATTTCAGAGACAGGCACGAGGTGGGATAATGAAGGAAGACGGTCTGTTTCTTTTGAAAAGTCTTATCTGTTATGGAGACACAAAGGTAAATGTTCTTACTACACATGCTGCCACACATTTTACTCAAACCCAATTTGTTCTTCTGGAAATAAAAACCCAGGATGTACTTTAAAAGAAAAAGGCAAATATATTTGTTTTACTATAAAGTAAAACAAATTACAAAGTCAGAAGAGAGTTTCGATTCCCAAATGATAATTGCCCTTAAAATAAAAAGGTTGATCTCTCTTGTCTTGTGATTATACCACATTATTCCAATATGAAGATAATAATATAAATACAAACAATAAAAACAATACAATTATTATTGTGTGCGTACTTTATGCGTAATTGCGTCCAGTATAGGTTTTGCAGCCACCCTCACGACGAAAACTGATGTTGTACATCCGGTGTGTGTGTGTGTGTGTGTGTGTGTGTGTGTGTGTGTGTGTGTGTGTGTGTGGGGCCGCCTGGGTCCTTGAGGAAGTTTCAGTTCAGTAAACAGGAAGGCACAAAAAAGTCCACCTTTCATTTTACATCAACTTCCTCCTTTTAATGATGATACAGGAACACTCCCACCAGCAACCCCACTCCCTATCAGGCCTCTCAACACACACACACACACACACACACACACACACACACACACACACACACACACACACACACACACACACACACGCCGCGTGACACACATGTAGTTCCTCTCCATGTCGGGGTTATAGAGGGAGGCTGGTTCATGGGAAGGTGCAGCTCTTTTGTATCATCTGTTTCCCGTGTGTGTACACAGGGCAGCTCCAGCCTGCAGAGCCGCCTCTCCTCACCATTGTGTGTGTGTTCTGTGCATTATGGGTATTATGTGTAGAGCTTGCTGCTCCTTTGAACCTGTCCAAGCTGTCACAAGGCGCTGACTTTGGCTTTGCAGTGTGTGTTGGTGATGATGAGTGGGGTGAGTAACTCCTGCCACTGGTGCTTTTTTATTTCAAGGTGTGTTTGCTATGTGTGTGAGTCACTGGCTTTGGGAAGAGGGGTGTGGGTGTGGATGGTTTAGCAGAGGGGACGGAGTTGGGCATGGCAAGGTCCTTTGAGGCTTGGTACGCACTTGTGTGTGACGTTTCTTTTTTGTCTAATTTGGCCTTAAAATCATATTGTTCGTATATTTATATGATATTTGAGTGAGGATAGTGAAGCGTAGTCTATACAAAACATATAGGCTTACCTATGTGTGTGTGTGCGTATTTGTCACACACGCACTTTCTTCAGTCGCAGCATCTCATGTGATTGCTTTGCGTTTAAATCGGCATTTGTGAGGCCTTAATGTCTCTGCATACTGATAGGGTGAGCCACGGCTCATGAATTATGCACGAGCAGGAGTCACCGCGAGGTCAGCAGACAGGCTCGAGCCACGGAAGAGCGCAAAATGAAGACGGCACATGCCCCCCCCCCCCTCTTGTGTGTGTGTGTGTGTGTGTGTGTGTGTGTGTGTGTGTGTGTGTGTGTGTGTGTGTGTGTGTGTGTGTGTGTGTGTGTGTGTGTGTGTGTGTGTCTGTGTGTCTGTTCATTTACTTCAACAACACAGGGGAAAGGAATGAACAACTGGCTCCTTTTATTTTTCTGTCAGTGTTCCCCATTTCCGGGTGAGAGGGGGGGGGGGGGGGGTGCTTACCTGACACAAACTAAAAACGTCCACAATTTACGGCAGGGTAAACAAAAACAACTCATTGTGTTTATTTGTTCAGGTTATGCCGCGTCCAATGCGCGCCTCAGGTACGCTGATAAATAGACTAGGGATGTTCAAATTGGATTAAAACCAACCAATAAATCAACACATTTATTTATTTTGTCCAGTATCACTGAATAGACATTTGTCTCAGGAGCTTTAAATTGTCAACAGCATAGAAACCCTCTGAAAACATCTTTAAATGTGTTTATATGTACTATTGCTACTCGGGCGGTATGGTGGATTTAGACTTAAAAACAAAACAATATGTCAAATAAAGGATATAATTCATGCAAAAAAACCAACTAAATATATTGACCTTTAAACAACAATGTGTAACTTATCAATTATCTATTGGGTTACATTTGATCGGTGAAAATACAACTAATACTACTACTACTACTACTACTACTACTACTACTACTACTACTACTACTACTACCACTGCTACTACTACTGCTACTACTATACTACTACTACTACTACTACTACTACTACTACTACTACTACTACTGCTACTACTACCACTGCCACTACTACTACTACTACTACTACTACTAATACTACTACTAATACTAATACTACTACTCCTACTACTACTACTACTACTACTACTACTACTACTACTACCACTGCCACTACTACTACTACTAATACTACTACTACTACTACTACTACTACTACTACTACTACTACTACTACTACCACTGCCACTACTACTACTACTACTAATACTACTACTACTACTACTACTACTAATACTACTACTAGTGATTTGGACGATTTGGACAAAATCAGCCATTTAAAAAAAATGGGTCATGACACCTACTTCTACTGAATAAATAGATACATCATAACATACACATGAATTATAATAATAATATTTACGGCATAATGGATGAACAAAAGCCCACTTTTCTTTAATCGCCCTTACATTTGAAATAGTTTAAAGGGTTATATAAGCTAATTCCTCTGTGTTACTGTATGGAGCATTATACATTATACAAACCTCCTTGGCAATAACCCTGATTCTGATTCTGATGGTTTCACTGTGCGCCACATATATTCTCCCACAGAATGCAGCTCTCTCGCGGCGCCACCAGAGCCCGCTTTAGACCAGGGCAGAGAGCTCGAGAGCCCCCGCGAGCCCCTGTCTGTTTCGACCTCCCTCCCAGCACGCGCCCCCGTCCTTTAGAATCCTAACTGACGATAACCTGCAGCACCCCCGCCCCTGTCTCGCTGTTAACATACACAACTGTCACAACTGTCACCGTGTTTCCAGCTGATTAATGGAGAGAGGTTCGAGTATATCTGTAGTTGTAGGTAGCCATAGAGAGAGGTAATAAATGCCACCTTAAGGAGGCAATTAATTCCTGCTCTTTTAGGCGCTATGTCTTAATGCTATCATGTATGGAGTGCCAACAGTGCCATAAAATGCCAATGTCTGATTCCTAATCCAGCTGAACAGCAACAGGCTTAGTGTGAAACACAACCCTGGCAAACATCCAGATATATAATACACTGACAGTGTCCTCTCCTGCTCATGTCCTTCTGCCTGAGGGCAAGGGAACAGCCTGGCTGGAAGTCAGAGCTGATAGTCAGCCTCCAGTACGGGTTCACCAAGTTGAAGGGTCAAAAGTTCACCATCGTGCATGAGTTCCGCCCTCGCCTCTCCTCACTCACTCCAGGCCAATTGCTGTATGTCAAAGGCAAAAAAGGGAGGGAGAGAGAGGAGCGAGTGGGTAGAGATGAGAGAAATGATAGCAGGAGGCAAAGGAGAGGTGAAGGCCTGACCTTCCCTTCCCCGGTAACAAAAGCAAAGCTTCCCCCCACCGGCGCAATGTACAGAGAGAGATGAAGGGAGAAGAAAGACAGGAAAAATGGAGGGCTGGAAGGTGGTGGTGGGAGAGCGGAAGGTATTCGGTGACATGGAGGTGGGTGGATGGCTGGGGGGTGCAGGTGTTTGGATACACATGTGGTTCACACCGGCTAACATTTGTGTTTCATGGAGTCACTTTCTGCTCTATGACTGTAAAGTGGGATATGTGGCCATTGGCAACAGCTTCACTGAGCTGAAGGAAACAGATAACTGAAGCATAAAGGCTGGAAGGTAGAACACAATATGACCATACAAATGAAATTAAACTAGCCATACACTAATGTAGGTGGTTGATTTCAAATAGCATATTATCAGCAGAGGTGGTTTGTTGGTTTCCAGAGGTGTTGTTATCCCCACAGTGTCTGTGAAGCCCTTCTCTCAGATGCTACAACAAATAAAATAATAATACAAATAATAATTTCCACGTAACATGTGTCCAGCACATAGAACATAATATAGAATGATAGTAATGATAAAGAACAAAAATAAGAATAAACACTAGTTAATGCAATCAAATTTACTTTTTTTAATTAGTTTTTAAATGAGCAAAACCAAACATGTGCAACCAGCCTCTATCAAGTTTTTCATCTACAAAACAATGTTGTAAAAACACTGTGTGAGTGTGTGTGTGTGTGTGTGTGTGTGAGTGATGTGTGTGTGTGTGTGTGTGTGTGTGTGTGTGTGTGTGTGTGTGGGTGTGTGTGTGTGTGTGTGTGTGTGAGTGAGTGTGTGTTGTGTGTGTGTGTGTGTGTGTGTGTGTGTGAGTGTGTGTGTGTTGTGTGTGTGTGTGTGTGTGTGTGTGTGCCTAGCATTACTATACTTGTGGGGACCTAAATCTGTTTACACAGTCAGGTGTGGGGACTCGCCTCCCTTATGGGGACAAATTGGAGGTCCCCATGAGAGGAATCATTCATTTTAGGGTGAAGACTTGGTTAGGTTTAGGATTAGGGTAAGGTTAAGGTTAAGGTTAAGGTTAAGGGTAAGGGTTAGGGTTAGGCATGTGTTGGTTATGGTTAAGGTTAGGATAAGTCTCCAGGAAATGCATGTAAGTCAATGTAATGTCCCTGAAGTGATGTATACATGGTATGTGTGAGTGTGTGTGTGTGTGTGTGTGTGTGTATGTGTGTGTGTGTGTGGTGTGTGTGTGTGTTTATGGTGCTAGCATCTATTTATATTTCGCCAAACAATTCCAGAGAGTAAAGCAAAGCAGAGCTCTTCCTCTCCTCAGGCTTATCAGCTGACCCTGTCAAAAGACACTCTTATCTCACAAACCATCCAACAAATATGACTTTCCTTATCTGATTTTTCCACTGCATGATTAATGTATGTTTACTTTTCTAACTGAGAATGATGAGCCTCTAACATTCTTCTTCTCCCATTGTCATTATGTCCCTTTGTTCATTTTGTATCATTATTTTTATTTTCAATAATGGAATAGATCATAATTACAATATTGCTATAAAAACATCAGATAATAATAATAACTTCAATCCAATGTCCAAATCCCCTTCTTCCTTTCTTTTACAAACTTGTCCTCCAACTACAAAAAGTCCCAATCGTTTCATCTGAGCTGCTGTTGAATTGGACACATATTGTTGGAGCGATGCTTTATGGTTAAATGAGAGGGGGGGGAGTGGAGTGGAAATGAGTCGCAGCAGAGGAGCAAAATGATAATTAAGTAAATAAATAATCCGTTTATTGACGTAAACACACAGCAGAAAGGTAATGGGTGAATAACTGCATTACAGAATCTGCAGTTCATCCTGAGTTCAGCAAGTGAACTCGACAGGAACGGGTTTTCACTGGCCGTGGGATTTAATAACCTTAAAACGCAACGCATGTATCTGTCTCTCCTTTCCTATCAGTGGTGGAAGAAGAACTCATATAATATATACAAGTATAAATACCAAAATGGAGAAATACTCAAAATGTTATGTGAATGTACAAAAGTATTAAGAGCAAATTATACTTTATCTAAAAGTATACTCATTAGGCAGAATGACCATTATGGACTAATCTAAATCACGCATGGGTTATAATTAGCTATTCATTTGAACATGATTTAAATGTTGCAGCTGGTAAACCATACTTTAATATGAATAAGAAAAATAACCTGCAAAATATCTGATATTGTTAGATAAAAGTATTGAAGATACAGTATGCCTCCAAATGGTGGTGGAGTAGTGTAAAATAGCAGAACAAATACTCAATAAAGTAATTTAAAAATGTATACAGTCAGTAAATACTTTCCATTGCTGTTTTCTATGTGTAGCTTATATGATACCTTTAGGATATTATTCACAAAAATATATAATGGAAAACTAAATGGAAAATAATAACACAGCATCAGTTTCTGAATCAGTGATGACATGTGGAAATAACAGGAAAGTAGGCTAATAGTAGTGAAATGAGGAGGGGTGCAGTGAACTCGATACAAATCCCTCCGCACAGAGTCGAATCACATGAAAATAAATCCACCTGATCGCTCCATGTCTGATCTCCAGCCTCTCAAAGCCGAATAAGTACTCCGCGCGGAGGGTTTTGTGCAATAACGCAACACATTATTCCTGCCAAATATTCCTGTTTAACTCGGGAGTGATGCTGCGGGTTCACGAGTCAGCGTGCACGGCGGCGGTGTCATTTATATGTATACAACAAAAGGGAAAAAGGAGAAATGATCCTGGGAGAAAAGAAAAATCTGGAGAGAGAAAGAACCCCCCTCCTCCGCCTCCCCTCCTCTTTTCACATCTACTGACCATTTTTCTTCAAAGTAATGACTCCAACTCAATGTAGTATGACGGAGAGGGAGAGAGAGGGAACATAGTGACAGAAGGGAGTGAGAGAGAGGTGGAAATGGCTTAAAGAAAGGGTGTGGAAAGAGGGGAGGGGTGAGGAAGGGAGGTAGAGAGGGGGGAGGCTTGGTTCTGCTTGGGGTGAATGGGAGGTCAGCGCGTCTCAGCAATATTAAAATGTGTACCGGGAACGCGGAGTGACACGCCTCGTCCGTTAAACAAAGAGTGTGCCAAACTGGCAGATTAATTTGAAAACTTGAGTCCTTGCACACACACACACACACACACACACACACACACACACACACACACACACACACACACACACACACACACACACACACACACACACACACACACACACACACACACACACACACACACACACACACACACACACAACACACACAACCCATCACAACACTTAATGCCTTAAAGAGCCCACAGTCTCCACAGCAGCCCTGCTAGGTCTCCCTCAGCCCCAAACCGCTCGCTGTAACACCGGGAAACTCTCACGGTAAGAGGGGGGGGGGGGGGGGGGTGTTCCGTTTACTTATAACGCCAATTTGGTCGGGTTATTACGCGCGACGTGCCGCTTTGTTTCTGATGGATTATCACCTTTAAATTCTAACTACACCGTCTTATTTAAAGTTTTTTTTTTTTTTTGTATTCTGAGTGATGCGTTCCAGATACAGTCGCGTTTACCGGAGTGCGTGTGTGCGTGCGCAACAAACGTGGATGTCGGCGGATATGCAGGAATTGTTCAAGAAGAATCCTGGAGAGGTAAAAAAAAAAAAAAACCTGTGGCGTTGGAGGAAGAGAGAGTCGAGGAGCCGAGGCGTGAAGAGGAAGGATTCTCTGCGCAGAGACAAACCGGAAATAAAGAGCGGAGCACAGCTGAGTTGGAAATGGAGAGGAGAAGCAGAAGAAGAAAAGGAAGAGGAAAATATAATATCGCTGTAAAGAGTGAAAATGGCTGAGAGACGCAGAAAGGATCCGCGGAGTGAGAGGAGTGAGTACACAGAGGAAGATCCTCATACAATGTGTGTGTGTGTGTGTGTGTTTCTAGTAAGCCTAGTGTGTGCGTGGCAGGTGCTTTCCCCATGCTGGGAGGAAGAGGAAGACCACGTGCTGCCCCCCTCCCTCCTCTTCCTCCTCTTCCTCCTCTTTCCATGACACTTATATTTACATTATTCATATTTGTAGGCTGTGTGTTCTGTCTGTCTTTCATGAAGCCTCCATTATGACGTCACGGTGCACCGTAGACATTTTGGATGTTGTTATGGTACACTAAAAACAACTGGTTGATTTAAATGAAATGTATTTTGTCCTAATAATTCACACGTATTCGGTTACTTGGAAGCTATAGTATTTATTTGAAACTAATATTTTTGCTTTTAACTAACCAGTCATTTGAAATCTGTTGAAATAATACATGTCATTATAGATTCATTATTTGTTTCAGTGAATGCAGCTTTTAGCCAACCTCTTCTGCTCTAGATACACAAACAAACACACACACACACACACACACACACACACACACACACACTATCCCCAACATGCCAGAGAAGGGTGAAGGCTATAGGTCGTGGAGGAAGGTTAGAGGTCATGGACAACTTTCTCCCCCAAATAGTTTGAACATTTTAAATAATGTTGCAACACTTCTATCCTAATGTCACACATTGATAGAGATATGGTCTTATTCCCCACGTGGCATAATGACACAGTGGGCATGAAGGAGACCTGTTTTCAATGGCTTCTGCTCTGGCTGCAGCTGTATGTGCAGATGTGTGCTCTCAGCTGGTGTGTGAGGTAGTGTGCAGCGGTTCCAGCGGTTTGGTTTCCTCTGCTGATTGCTGCTGTCTGCTTATGTTATAATTAGCGTGAATAAAAGGCTCCCTCTGTCCGAAACGTCACAAGCTATTCTGTATGTAATGTTCCCTTTCCACCTCGAATTAAACAGTGATATGTTGTGTAAACTGTCCTTTGGCCCTTCATTATTTCTATTCGTCAGATTTGTCTATTTTGAGATGTTTATATTTTAGGTTTGTTTATTTTCTACTCTTTTTTGTTTTTAAAATGTGGTTTTGTTTTAGCATGCTGGCGTAACGAAAACATAACCCAATTTGGGATCAATAAAGTATGTTTCAAATGTACCTGACATGCTGCAGGTTGTTGGCCCTCTATTGTCAAATGAATGTACTTCTGTGGATTTATCATCAAACCATGTTGGATGAACACTTGCCGTACGGGGGGGGGGGGGGGGGGGGGGGGGGGGACTTTGCATGACAAGGAATGGATCGAGATGTATTTTTCAAACTGCACAAAGGAGCAGGAGCACATTCTTCTTCTTCTTCTTCTTCTTCTTCTTCTTCTTCTTCTTCTTCTTCTTCTTCTTCTTCTTCTTCTTCTTCTTCTTCTTCTTCTTCTTCTTCTTCTTCTTCTTCTTCTTCTTCTTCTTCTTCTTCGTTGCCCTGATAGCTTGTTCACCTCGGTCATATTTCAGAGCTGTGACAGAGGGTCGCTGCGGATAATGACGCCTTTAACCCTTCACATGTTCATTCATATTGTCTCTTTGTGGCTGCACGACAGTGAAACAACCTTTGTGCAGTGTGTTAGGGTATAAGGTTGAAAACAGATGGACACAAAAAGCTCATTTGATGTAATGTTGCACAGCTGACACATGTTTATTCCTCGAGATATTTACGCATTGCCTGCCAGATCTTTTTGAGGATTTCATCTCCCTATTTATCCCTTTATTATACTAATATCCAGGCTATGAAATCTTACCTTAACACACGTTAACTGTAATCCATGATGGTAGAAGCGCTAGAGAGAGATTATTTGTGTGTGTGTGTGTGTGTGTGTGTGTGTGTGTGTGTGTCTGTGTGTCTGTGTGTCTGTTCATTTACAGATGAAGATGTGTGTATGGTGTAATAACAGGACTAGTGGTTGTTCAGGTGGTGTTTGGTCCTGAAGTTTCTGATAGGTTAGGATTCTTAATATTTAAAATATTTAAATGAACCAAATAGCAAAATAAAGCATGATTGGTGTTCTTGTTTTAATTTATTTTTTAAATGCATTTTTATTAATTAGTGTTCAACAATCCAAGCAGATGCATTTAGTCGACCATCAAATATTCCTGTATTATTTTGTTGATGTCATACACATGATTTTTTGTATGAGGAATTTGCTTTGGTGTAAAATGGTGGACACATGAACCTAAAGAGGACCTACATTTAAAAAAAAAATGAGAACATATTGAGCTATATAAAACCTATTTTATTTTTCCCAAAAAAAGTGAAATAGGAATTAGACAATTTACGTGCAGCATATCAGAATTTAAAGTAGCAAAGATTTGCAGATATAAAACGAAGCCATCTCAAGTCTAAATGTCTCTCTGTGGATCTCTGGTTGGCACATTGACCTTTACCTGTGGCCGGACGGAAACAATGCCCCCCCCCTCCCCTCCGTTCACCTGAATGGGGCCTGTTGACAAACTTGACAGAGGGAGGGGAAGTTCCGCAGTCAGACACACCTTGATCGATATACCTGAGGTGGCCCGCGGCTCAACGGGAGGTCAAGGTGAGCATAAGACACCCACACCTGAGCAGCATATATACGATGGATTGTATTGGAACAACACATTATAATAAAATAGAAATAATGAGTAAAATAGAAAGAGAAATAAAAATAAAAACAGGAGGGATGCCATGCAGGGGTAGATTCGAGGCCGGCTGCCGGAGCCTCTCCCCCGGCCGGAGGAGTCTCGCGGCTACGGGCTCTTACTGTCCGGTTTGGTGATGTATGAGCACTTTTTGGAGGAAACAGAACAGCAATATTGCCTGCAGCAGGGAGGGAGTGCAAGTGTCACAAAATCAATGCAGCACAACAAATTACATTGTAAATATGGCAGGAGAAACCTTTTTAAGTTAAAGCACAAAGAGCTTTTTTCCGGAGCATATTATTAGTTTTTTATTATTGCTTTTCAATTATCTATTAACTTTCACATTTGAAAGCAACAATAAATGTAGAATGTGAAGTGGTTTAATGCTTAATGTATGTAAATGAACCTTTCTGTTTTAATCATGATTTATTGTATTTCTTTAGTGTAGAAATAAGGATAGCTTGTTATATGAGTGCAGGCCTTTGGTCAGATTCTTTTTTTAATGTAGTTGAATCCGTTTTGGAGTCAGACTGCAATTCATTTACTAAAGTGAAGGACATTTATTCATCGGGCCATCCATTCTTCGGCCGAATCATTCAGAACCCTTTCTGATAGGACAGTGTTCCCGCGTGCCAAGACATTTATCTCTGCTTCCATTACGCAGAGCCCCTTCTGCCAGGATCTTTTTTTACTTTTATTTGATTCCTCTTTTGGATGATTACAACTTTACTTTTAATCAAATAATGTGTGGTTGGATGGAAAGCTTTGGAATGTTGTTGTACTTTTATTTTGAATAACACTTTTATTTTAAACGAAATTCAATTGATAAAAAAGGAGATTCAACAGGCAACATAATAATATTTTATTATTAATACTATTTCACAAAATGAGCCTTGAATCTTCAATCTTTTGTGTATTTGTACGTGCATTCGTTATTGTTACAAGTTAAGTGTGCAAAAAGGTAATAATCCAATGCGTATTACATCAAATGAGTTATAAATAAGAAAAATATGTCTTTATTTATTTTTAATATATATTTAGCCGTTTTCCATTTAAAGCTGCATATAGTAACATTGTTTAAAAGGTGACTTTAATTCACTTCAAAAAAGAATGTCTTTGTTTTTGATCGTCACTCTGCCTTGTGGGAAGTGTCAGAAAAGTATAACTTCATCTCACAGATCTCCCCCCCAGCAGTGAGGGGGGTCAGGGGTCAGAACAGTACAGATGGATGGAAATATTCCTGCATGGCCTTGACAGGGGGTTTATGAAAGCAATAAGAGTCTATCGACGGAGTGAGCGCGCGCCTCCAGAGAGCCGCTGTCTTCTATATCTACCCTGTAGATCCGGATTTGTGTAAAAATCATTGAAACAATCACAAATTCGCTTCTAGGGGAGTATATAGTGGATTTAAACACGACGGCAGCGATGGATCCAACACGAGGAAGAGAGCTGCTATCATACGGATCGCTGCTTCATCTTAGAATATCAGTCCCAATCACTTTTCAGCAAATATATTCCTATTTATATGACGAGTGTATTGGTGATTATTTGATTTTGAAGCGACTGTTATTGTGTGTCTGTTCTCCCCCAGAGTGATTACAACTCCCAAGTTTTGTCCATGTTAATTGTTTCGGTCATCAAACAGTCGTGCAGTTTTAAAGGCCATTTCCTGGTTGAATTGGACTCTTTTTATTTATTATTTGTCCTGTTGAAAAATGATGCGCTCGACTAGCCTATACTGTATCTAGGAAGCAGGCGACGTGTGTGTGTGTGTGTGTGTGTGCGCGTGCGTGTGTGTGTGTGTGTGTGTCTGTGTGTGAATATAACATAATGTATATTACACTATTCTATTTTTCTCTTTAAAAAAAATGGATGTAGGCCCTTAAAAGGATCAAAAGGCTATATGTAGCCTATGTGTATATATATATATATATATATATATATATATATAAAAAAACTACACTTGAGCTGTACATACATATATATATATATATATATATATATATATATATATATATATATATATATATATATATATGTGTGTATGTACAACTCAAGTGTAGTTTTGCAATGTAAATCTAAAGTCCCCGCGGCTCTTCCCACTATGCCACATATGATATATTTGAAATAAAAGGAAAATGCATGCAGTAAAATAGTTCAATGGACCAAATGGTCGTAGTTGCATGAACAAGAACAATGTGCACATATATAAGATATAACAGAATGTACCATTACATACTGTACAGTAGAATAAATACTGTCCCTGTGTGTTACCCGGTTATGCGTCATGGTCTGGGAGATTCTTTTCCTTTTGGAGGAAAAGCAACGACTTGTATCTAAAGGGCAAATGCCGGCGCCCCGTGTGAATGTGTAATATGGACTTGCCATGCCTGTGATGTTAATACCGTTCCTGTTTATTCATGCACGGCAGCGGGCGACTGGATTACTATGCAAGGGGAGTTTTAAAAGTGAAATGTGCGCGTGTAGGAGGACTGCTGCTTTCGAGCCGGTGCTGGATTCCTAATGCAGAGGTCTGCTGGTGATTTAGAAGGCCGTGGAACCTGAATTAGTTGATGAATTTTCTATCGATCCTAAACAAACCAGATTTATCTCTGACACCGTGCTGCTGCTGCTGCTGCTGGGTGGCGGCGCGGGGCCACTCTCACACTCCCTGTTATTAGGGATTTAAAAGAAGAAGAAAAAAGAGAAAGCTTTGGCGAGCACACACACCCAAATATATACACAGAGGGTGGTGCAGGCGCCACTTTAATTCCCCCCGAGCACTTTCCTCGCTGCTTCTTTTTTTTCTTTTTGAAATTGCAGCCAGACGCATAACAGGGGAAGGTTTGCTTAAGGCAGGACTTGTCATACTGTTGCTCGTGGGTGTCCTTGCATGCGCGGATTTTGTCAGACGCGCTTTGTTTTTGTTGTGATTCTGGTTAGGACGGCGTGCGTTCCGATTTGTGGCGGAGGGATACACAGGGGCCCGGGGAGGGAGAGTTTTGTAAAGACTGCGAATGCCCATAAACTGAGGCCATATGATGATGCGCGTGCGGGGGCCCGTGTATATGCTTAATCCCATTTCCTTATCCGGGGTCCGTCCCGGAGGCGCGCCATTGGCCGAGCGCCGTCACGTGGCTTCTTAACTTTGTTCACTTGACAGAAAAGTAGGAGGGTTCAACGGAACAGGAATAACCGAAGAGTAAAGGGATGAGATATAAATTGTAGTTATATATTTTCCGAGTAGGTGCAATTCCACAAAAAGACTGACATTAATGGCCATGAGCTCCTATTTGATCAACTCCAACTATGTGGACCCGAAGTTCCCACCCTGCGAGGAGTACTCTCAGAGCGACTATCTGCCCAACCACTCTCCGGACTATTACAGCTCCCAGAGGCAGGAGCCCGCTGCCTTCCAGCCGGACTCCCTGTACCACTCACAGCCCCCCCAGAACCACCACCAGCCGCGAGTGGAGCCGCCGTACACGCAATGCCATCGCCCGGGACAGCCCGCCTCGGTGGTGATGTCTCCCCGGGGTCACGTCCTCCCCTCAACCGGACTACACGCCACTCCTGTCCCGGAGCTCAGCCACCGCTGCGACTCGGTGACACCCAGCCCGCCTCCGCCCGCGTCTTCTTGCGGCCAAACGCCCAACAGCCACAGCACTTCGTCCCCTACTAGCACTCGGAAGGACCCCGTCGTGTACCCGTGGATGAAAAAAGTCCATGTAAACATCGGTAAGTGCAAACTTCTCTCCCTCTCTCCCCCCTCTCTCTCTCCCCTCGCTGCTGCTTTGTGCAGTCAGCTAGGTGTCCACCGTCACAATCTACGGCTTCCCCTCTCACCGTTTCTCTGCTAGAAGTACAAGAGTAGCCCTTGGGTCGAGATTTACGGTCGTCTGTTTGCAGGGCCAATATAATTACACCCTCCATAAATTTTTATTACACCTCTCCGCTGAGGTGCCTTTTGAAGTCCGATCTCAGGCTCTAATTCCTCGCCTTATGACAACTCAGAGCGAGCCCATACGTTAGCTTTTATGCTTTGGTAATTTGATTTTAAGTGGCCTGGTTGTATAAACGGTGTACTTTACTCTGTCGAGCCCTTCTTCCCCACTCGTTGTTCCAGGGGAGGGAAAGTTTTATGGCAGCTGAAATATCTATGTTTATGGAGCCGGCCGTAAAACACTAATGTAAAAGCGAAGAGCTGCGTCCTGTTCTGGCTCTCGGTGAGCTTCTAATAGACTCGCTGTCTATTGCTTGTTGGGAGAACCGGAGCGCGCGTTCGCGGGGCGACAAAACGTTTATAAGGCACCGTGATGCGTTCACTGCACCCGGCTGTTTACTCGGTAAGAAAAAAAAACAATTTCTTGCATTTTAACCTTGGCTGTTAGCTGCCATGTGTTAGACATCGGATTCCATTGCAAAGTGTTTGCTTTGGGTAGGCTATTTGTTGAATCAGTTGGTGATTTAGCCCCCCCCCCTCCCCCCCCTCCCCTCCCGACAACACCTTCATTTTCAACCACTGAAAGAAAAGGCTCCGGACTGCGTGTGTTTCTGGCTGATTTGACGTATTTAGATTTTTACGGGACTTTTTGGCACGAATGTGTCAAAACTGCAAGACAATATATGAGCTTTCGGAAATGCGTCCCTGCATGGCCCCCCATTTTCGAATCACAACATTTGGACAGCGTCAGGATTCACACCGCCGCAGGGCCTTCACTGACACCTGACAACATGTTCACTGCGAGGGCAGAGTCAACAATCTGTAGTTTAACATCGGCTGGAACAGCTGCATGCGGACATGTATTTGTGGTAGGGTTAAAGAGGACTGCTATCATTACAGATGATGTCAAGGTTGCAGCCTTTTTATTCTGCAGTGTGTTCCTCCTCCATGCTCATAATGCATTTTCATTTCTTCATGTGGCTTTATCTGCTGTTTTTTTAATTACCATCTGGCTACTGTGTCGCTTCCTGTTTACTGACCCAGATATAATATATATCAAATATAAGCCAGATCAAAAACAATAGTATTCAGTGCAAGCCAATATTGTGCTGACAACCCCTGTCTTTGTCTTTTAATTCACATTATAATGTTTCACTGTGGAAAACATGGCTTTAGCTCAGCTTAATAATTGCTTTACATATTGTTGTTGTTGTTGTTGTTATTATATATATTTTAATTATTATTATTATGCTATATTTTGGACGTGATTGCATGGTGTTTTTATTCTCAAGACAATAATATTGTGACGCTCTTTTATTCCCACAGTGAACGCGAACTACTCAGGGGGGGAGCTGAAACGCTCGCGGACGGCCTACACGCGCCAGCAGGTCTTGGAGCTCGAGAAGGAGTTCCACTACAACCGGTACCTGACGCGCAGGCGCAGGGTGGAGATCGCGCACACGCTGTGCCTCTCGGAGCGGCAGATCAAGATCTGGTTCCAGAACCGGAGGATGAAATGGAAGAAGGACCACAAGCTGCCCAACACCAAGGTCCGCTCCGGAGCCAGCAGCAACACAAACTCCCAGGCTCTGACCGGATCCTAGAGCCGCCCCGGGCCCCTGCAGCCCGGTTCTGTGGCCCGGTGTAAGATTTTTTGTTCCCAAACTGAACGCCTCAGCGGCACCGGAGCCTGCACTTTTGACCGGAATAACGCCCCTACTCTGGAAGGGGAGAGGGATGTCATTGCCGCATGATGTTACACACTATAATATGACGTTATGATGTGGGAGGGTGGGGGGAGTGTTCCCATTCACAAAACATGAAATGAACAAAAGTACGCGAAGGAACAAACTGAGAAAATGACGCGGCCGCTTCTTTGCTTTTATTCTGTCTGCCCCCACCCCCTGCTTTTTATGTCTATCTTCTTATTTGTGTTAAACTCCTCTCTCTCTTCCTTTCACGATAGGCTCAGGATAACGTGCCCTCGTGCGTGTGGTTTATTTTTATTTTCTCAACCCGAGATTTATTTTTCTTCTTTTTTGGTGAAGATGGATCCTCGTTTTCATCTTTAATCATGCCTAACTCGGGCCCCATTTGTCATGTTTACTCTGCGGGTACAAAGCAAAGGGGTGAACCGCGGCTCTGCCCATTACCCCCCCTTGCCCCCCCCCCCCACAACCACTACCCCCTCACCCACGCACGCGTGATAAATGGAACTCACGTTTCGTCAAGAGAAGTATTCTTACACACACACACACACACACACACACACACACACACACACACACACGCGCGCTTATAGTACCTACTCTAACATCAAATATTACCTCCGGTATGATCCAATCTGACAGCAGGCAGTTTTCAGTCTTGCTGCTATAATTATTTTTGTTTTGTTGAATGAGAACAATAGCTTTTCAAATTTCTCTTCTAGTTATTTTTGAATTCAGTTTGATTGTAAATGATGCTGAGGACGATACGGGGAGTTCATGTGGTCCGTGTATTGTTCATGTTGTGATGTAATACACAGGGCATTCAAGTGAAATTAAACATCTTCCACTACCAATCAAGCAGGGGTTATAAAGCTGCCTAAACACTAATATTCAAACCAAAATCCTGGTACTTGCAGACACATTATACACATTATACACGCAGCACTATAGAATGTACCTATTACCTCAGTTGTACTTATATATTTTTTTATGGTTTTTTTGGTCCTCTATTTTCTATTGCTCGTTCAATGAAGTGACAGCTTTTCGAGCTTTTTATATATTTTTTAAATGTGTGATTATAATATTATTACCTGCAATACAAACTATTCATTTCTTGCATGTGGAAATGTTTAAAATATAATTTAATTTTAGCCAGGGGAATGAGAAAATAAGGAGCCTTTTGTTGCATGTCTGAATGGATTTCATTTGTATGTTTCTTGCTCTTTGTCCTCTCTCCGCACATGTAATGCGCGCACACGTCCTTTCCTCTACCCTCTTCCCTTCCTCTGTCTGTCACCTTGTTTTAGATATTTTATTCTGCAAGTGTTTCTCAATTGATGTTATTTTATTTACATTCCAAAGATCAGTTTCTATATGATGATGATGCTAACAATTATGCTATTGTTGAACATGTGTTACCTCCTCCGATGTGTCTCTGATTTTGCCTCCTCAGTGTCTACCTTCCTATTATTTGTAAATAGTTCATAGAAATTTAAATAAATGTCTAAAAATATAATTTCTCTATCCTCCTCTCTTTGTCTCAAAAGTACGAATTGTTTTGCTAACATAAAAACACTGACTTTGATTAAATGTCAACAGATTTCACATAGGTTGAACCTAACATTTTTTATTTAAACGTATTATTATTGCTTTCAACTATCCTAACACAGTTATGTGAAATGTGTTAACATGTCATTAAAGTCACCTTGTTCAGTGTAAAGCTAGTCATGAGGTTTCGGGTTTTAAAGATCGTCCCTTTTTATTTATTGTATTGGGACATTTTCCTTTTCTTTCAAGGCTCCAGCCAACATGTATGTCCTCTTCTCTCTCTTGCACATTTAACGTGAAGGATGTATTTAAAGCATATGCACACACAATACATACTTTCATTTAATTTCACTGTAGCTTTTGCCCATAACGCGCAGAGACCTGTCTGGAGAAATCAGCAGCGCGCGATGATTAATCTGTCCCGTCCATGAGTGATTTTGGTACATTACGTCCTTTAATCTCGTTTTAAATCACAAACCGTCCCTCCGTTTCACTCCCGTTCTCCCGTTAATTTAACGGCTTGCACCGACCCGACACAGAGGATAACCCCCCCTCCTCCTCTCCCTTCCTTCCTCTGACTCGAAAGAAGAAGAAAAAACCTCCTTTAATGCTTTAATGAGTGTAATTTTGTTTTTTCCGCTGTTTTCTGGAGCGGTGCTGGTGCGCACACGTGTGTATTATTTTTTATATATTACAAAAGGGAGCGGGCCTGCGCCATAGCTCAAACCCTGACAAGCAAATAGATAATCAACATGACGAATGGCTTCTTTTGTAAGGCGCGGCTCCCGTATTAATTTTCATTTTCTTTTCTTAGAGCAGGTATCGAAAAATATGGAGCAGGAGAGGGGGGAGAAGGAGAAAATAGCATTCCTCTCGATGAACTTTAAACAAAGAAGTGTGCCCCCTAAATTGGTCCGCTCGTATTCCTCGGCCCAGAGAAGATTCCCTATTACTGTTGGCTGATTTCTCCCTGGGCCTCTTGCCACAGAGACTCGCTCTGCCCATGTATCTGTTGTCTTCCTGTTTATGAGAGGCTCCTCCAGCTCCTCGATCAAACACATAGATGTGCTCGCACAAAGGCGCACACACTGCGCCAAAATGGTCAATCCATGGCCTATATTGGTTTTTTTTTAACCGTAATTGTCATTGTTTCTCATAGCAGTATTCCCTTTTTTCTTATTCAAAATAATATTTGTACTATTTGCTTCCAAAGGCGCATTGTAATTCCTGTTAAAACATCCATACATGTCCACTTTTATTCTTCTCATCCTCTTTTTTTATTGACTTGGTTTTTGTGGTTTATAATTTTATTTGGCTCATGGTTCTAATGTGTAATACTCTCTCCTCCACACACACAAGATTATATTTGTCCCAATTGTTTTATATTGGACAAACAGACCCCCTCCCAATATTCACACGTTTTGTATGTGCCTCCACAATAACCCCTGAAGCCCCTGAGCGCTGCGAGTCCCAGTGGAAATAAATGAATTTGCGTGCTATGTGACACCTTGCACAATCAAGTCCACCGAGGAATCCTTACTCTGTTTTAGCCTCCCTTTATCGGCCGGGCCTTCTGCTGCTCCTGTGAATGGGGAAGCCCACCCCACACCCCTCACCCTTCTGAAAAAGTTCATCGCCATTATTTTGTGGACAGGGCAGAAGGGACGGCACCTCAAGAAAAATGCGAGAATTATACAAGAAACAATCATTAATCACTGGTCCTTCTTTAAACACTTCTTCTCCTTCTTCTTCTTCTTCTTCTTCTTCTTCTTCTCTATTGTCATCCGGCAGCCACACACAAGACCCCTTCTGCCAGGAGAGGGGCAAGGAGCAGAGAGACAGACGAGGAGAAGAAAAAGAAGACGTCTTGGAAACACACCCCTCCCCCCTCCTTCCCTCACACACATAAACTGTCACACCTCCCCTTCCCACCCATCAGCTATTTTTTACACCCAACAAGTACCCTACCATAAGAAACAAAGTTTTGTTCTTCCTCGTTGGAAAGAAGTAAATCCTTCCAGAGAAACTCCAGTCACTCCCTGAGAAGAAGAAGAAGAAGAAGAAGAAGAAGAAGAAGAAGAAGAAGAAGAAGAAGAAGAAGAAGAAGAAGAAGAAGAAGAAGAAGAAGAAGAAGAAGAAATAAGAAGAAGAAAAGGAAGAAGAAGAAGAAGAAGAAGAAGAAGAAGAAGAAGAAGAAGAAGAAGAAGAAGAAGAAGAAGAAGAAGAAGAAGAAGAAGAAGAAGAAGAAGAAGAAGAAGAAGACATGGCCTCGAGGTCTCTGAAAGAGGTGCCATCCAAGGTAAGAACCTAACCTCTTGTATTCTTTAATGCTCCTGCTCCTGTCTGATGGCTCTGTGGCGGTGTTATGGTTTTATTGCCCCCTGCGCATTTGGTGAGGGGGTCAGGGGTTTATGGCCTGTGGGGCTTTGATTT
Source organism: Harpagifer antarcticus (assembly GCA_902827135.1). NCBI lineage: Eukaryota > Metazoa > Chordata > Actinopteri > Perciformes > Harpagiferidae > Harpagifer > Harpagifer antarcticus. The sequence goes on from CADEHL010001173.1 coordinate 27,369, forward strand.
GAGCGCAGGGACTTCTGGAGTTGCGTGTTTGTGTTGTGCGTCTGTTAGTCTGTGTTTGCATCTACACATGACAGGCTTGTACTGATTTCTCGTCAGTTTGCACAAATGTTCACGTCCCCCCCTTGCTGTGGGGGTGTCACTTCTGCGTCTGTTTGTCACTCATGAGGCATCGAGCATCTGTCCTTGTGTTTTTGCGCATATTTTACGCACAGGATTTGTTTGCCTTGATGTTTTTAGATTCCACAAGAGGTGTATTTTAATTCATGGGATTTATATAATGCAACTGGGAAGGAAACGTAACACAGTCGCCTATAGGTTCATATAGCTCCAGTGTGTGACAGAATGTGAATAATTCCTGGTTCAACAGAAGCTTATTATGCATTTTGTCCTGGCTGCGTTTCTGTGGTTATAAAGTGTTGCTATGGCCTATAGCTTTTAATGAGATACTGTTGCATCCGCGCTTCTTAGGTGTGTGTGTGTGTGTGTGTGTGTGTGTGTGTGTGTGTGTGTGTGTGTGTGTGTGTGTGTGTGTTCTTAATGTGTTGGCCAGGTGCTATCAGGCTGTGGAGACTGCAGTGGGAATATGAATAATACCGCGCTCAATTGGAGAGGGGGATGCAGGGGAGGAGGGGAGGGCGAATAAGAAAAATTAAAAGAACAGGGGGAGCTCTGGTTAATGGATACTCTCTCGGTTGCGCTTCAAAACAATTTACCTCGAAAACAAACGATCTACAAGCCTCTCCAAATGAACTGCGAACGATCGCCGGTCGCGGTGCGCGCGCTCATCTGCTGAGCCGAGCAGCAGCGCGCTCACTGCTGTTTGACCCCTCCAGAAATCAATCTGCCCGGGATTAAAACTAAAGGGCAGCGGTTGTGGTTGGGGGGTTCTGGCCTCATGGGGTTACAGGATGTGCGCAGAGGTAAGAAAACACACGAGAGAAAGAAGGGTATGAAGGAAGAGCAGCGAGAGAGGAGGAGAGGAATCGATGTTCGTGCAGGCAGTCAGTGGAGTGGCCGCAGAGGGTTCAACCAGGGGACACGCTTTCCTGACCGATGAGGTCCACAGGCTCTGAAGCCAGAGGCTGACCCGTGTTTACCCCCCACCCCTCTCTACACACACACACTCACACACACACACACACACACACACACACAAGTCTTCACCCTAAAATTAATGATTGTCCCCATAAGTGAGGTGAGTCCCCACACGTGACTGTATAAACAGATGTAGGTCCCCACAAGTATAGTAATGCTAGGCCACACACACACACACACACACACACACACACACACACACACATACCCGTGCCTTCCCCCTTGACCTCGCGAGGCTGCTGGTCTCATCGTTCCCTCGGACATTCCCAGACCTCCGGAGCGCCCCCTGGTCATAACAGGCCGAGTTCAGGGCACTGTACCCCGGGGGCACGGCGGCCGTATCTCCGCTCCCACACACACACACAGACAGAGCCGGGCAGAGGTCAGCCACAGGCCACTGCTGACTGTCAGCTCAATGAGGCTGTGTTGATGACACTGGCTGAAATGCACCATAGTATGGTTCACATTATATTATAATGTCTTGCCCTTAGAACATATATATGGTTTTATACATTTTGCATTAAAGCAGCTCTCCAAGTGTGGATGCATCTGTCCTTTGAGAGGAGCTTCTCTCTCTCCCTAAAGCCTGGAGCAGTCTAATACAAGCTATTGGAGACATGCTAACTTTAGGATGTGCTACGAAAGGGTCAGCCAGTCTGATGTTGGATAGCATTTGGACAGACATGAACCTTGGTGTAAACAGAGGCTGCCCTTCCTGATTGCCTTGCTGAAAAGCTGCTGAGCAACCTTTTTGTCTTGGCTTGTTCCAGCCATGTTTGCACACTGTATTCAGAGGAATGTTGCTGGGTAGAATGCAGCCTCCATTTCAACCAACGGATCCAAAGAAACAAATGGAATACAATGCTTATATTTTCACATATTTTGACCAATTCAGTGATTTGTAGATGATTTACTGGCATAGTGTTGCCAGGGGCTGCAGGACACTTCCCAGCCTGGTACCCTGACCTGCAGCTGGAAAACCAGTCACAGAGAAAATGTCTCTTTGACTGATTAATCAAAGAGACAAAGGCATATGGGGAAATGCTGTTGGTCAGTTTGTCTCCACCATGCCATTTCATGTTTTCATGTGTTGTGCAACCTTCCCAAGGACTGCCCAAGACTCACACTGGTGTGGTTTGAATTGATCCGTAAAGATGTTGCTTGATTTGAGTCAGCATGCTCTGAAACAGCTCTGCATCACTCAGCTCCATGTGCTGCTCATTGCTATGACTTAGTCCATTCACATCAAATGGGAGAGCTGCACTATTTACCAACAGCAAGGTCAGAGGTCACAGCACTTTAGGGATTACATGATACCTAAGTGTCAGTACTCCAAAATAGAATAGATTTGATTATTTAGCGTAGACTAAGTATGGTTCTATGAATGCTTTTTATTTTATTTAATATTAGCTGAAATGCATTGATTATTTCTAATTGCTGCCGTTATCTTGAAACACTCTTTGTTTTTCAATCCTGCCAAAACACGGTTTAGGTATTGACTACCAAGTTTCAGTCCTCAACACGTCCAGGCCGTTAACCATCTCTAATGTGTTGACTAACTGCAGGGGTCCGACCTAACAGTACACAGAGAACATTGGAACCAAACCATAAGAAGAGCTACCTTTACAAGCCTCCAGTAGTTCTTGAGTTCCTGCCGTATGTGTTTTGACGGTTAAATGTGACAATAAATAAACATAAGTGAGCAGCTTCTCCCAGCCAACAGAACATGCATCAATACAGCTGAGCATAGTGTGGATCATGCATGGTGTGATAGAGACAGGCACACGTTGAGGGGTTGTCATCATTTGAATTGCAGGAAGAACTCATGCCTGACATGCTTTGAAATAGGTTGCAATGCCCAGCTTGACAAAAGCTGATGCCCGTTCAAAAACAAAGCAAATGTAAGACAATATAGCAACAAATGCTTTCAGTACATTTTTGAAACGATGCAATGCATTTCTTGTCAATTCAGTGAATACATGATAACCTTTGCAGTATTAACACTATGGCTCTGCTCCATCATGTACACAGAGAGTGTGTGGATCATCTTGTAAAGCGTCTTAGCTGGAGGAGTACATCTCATTTCATGCAGGTTCATTAAAATCACACTTGTTAAATGAAAAGTCCTGCTGCTCTGCTGCAATGCTCTGAGCTCCTATTTGGTGAAGCCATTAGCTTTGTGATTTTGCAGCCGTCTTGTGAGGATACCAGAGCTTTGTTCTGCAGCTTGTTGCACTGTTTTCATTTCTGAAGGATGTTTCAATGTCCAATTCAACTTATTTGGATTAGGAGTTAAGTAACTGTCCAAATGAGCCAGCTCTCACGTTGCAGAGAGGTTTGATCTGCAGTCTGCTGTCATGGAGACGTGTGAAGGCTTTATGCCAGCTGATGTGTTTCAACAGCACATTTAGGAACACAAACACTCATTGAACATCAACTTGTTTTCTGGCCTGGGGAGTCTGGCGGTGGTTTACTAATTACCGGACAAATCCCTCTCCTTGCTCTTGTTGCACTCGCCACGTTGCTAGAGAAATATACTGTTGTGGAGAGCAGGAGGAGAAGGGAGGTCATGGTGCAGGAGGAGAAGGGAGGTCATGGTGCAGGAGGAGAAGGGAGGTCATGGTGCAGGAGGAGAAGGGAGGTCATGGTGCAGGAGGAGGGCTGCAGGAGGAGAAGGGAGGTCACGGTGCAGGAGGAGAAGGGAGGTCACGGTGCAGGAGGAGAAGGGAGGTCACGGTGCAGGAGGAGGGTTGCAGGAGGAGAAGGGAGGTCACGGTGCAGGAGGAGAAGGGAGGTCACGGTGCAGGAGGAGGGTTGCAGGAGGAGAAGGGAGGTCACGGTGCAGGAGGAGAAGGGAGGTCACGGTGCAGGAGGAGGGTTGCAGGAGGAGAAGGGAGGTCACGGTGCAGGAGGAGGGTTGCAGGAGGAGAAGGGAGGTCACGGTGCAGGAGGAGGGTTGCAGGAGGAGAAGGGAGGTCATGGAGCAGGAGGAGGTCGTCACCAGAGATATATGGCTGCCAGGCTTTTACTTCTGCACTGGCTGGCTGTGTGTGTGTGTGTGTCTGTGTGTGTGTGTGTGTGTGTGTGTGTGTGTGTGTGTGTGTGTGTCTGTGTGTGTGTGTGTGTGTGTGTGAGCCATTTAAAAGTAGACATGTATTAAGTATTAAAAGAAAGAGAGCCAAATAGTGTCTGCCAAGTTGCACCACGTGCATTCACAACGTGTTCCAGGCCGGTCCAACATAACGCTGTGGAGTGGAATGTCAGTCAGTGTTATAAATGATCAACTAACGAGGATAAATGTGATGGTGTTCACAGGAACTGTGGGTGTCTTCGTTTATATCCTGTTACCCTTTGTCTTTATGGGCGATATGTCGGAAGGAAGAAGATTCTTTATAAAGAGAGTCCGCATCTGAGCCAGAAGCATGAATGCCTCCTAACTATTGCAGGTAGTCATCAACATATCTGTTCTATTTGACATCAAATCTGCAGTTGGGTCCCAACCTGGCAACCCACTGGATTTGCATTTGAAACCATTCTAATGGTTGAATAATACATGCGTTAGAGCTGGTTTTGGAGTCATGTTCTGTCTTTGATTCAGTTCCCTTCACTGTAAAGGGGTCCTGCAGTTTGGCAGCATGAGTATCTGTGATGTTGCATTATGGGATGGACACAAGCAGGCCTACAGTGTGATGACTCTACCAGTGTGTTACAGCAGCGCTTATATCCGTTAGATGGAAGTGATACATAGGCTTCTGTGGCTTGTAGGGCTAATGGTGCAGCATAAGGCCGCATAGCGTATTGATACTAAAGTATTAGACAACCTTTTACTTATCAATGTTATAATGACATGCTCTTTATGTATGTAATATTAGCCGTTGACATAGCAACACAAAAAACTTCCATTTACCACCAAACATTGAATTTGGACCATGACTTTGCTTTATATTTCCCAATGATAACTTCAATTGATGTGAAGCCTTCAAACATCTTTAAATGAGGAGGGAAATCAAATCTCTAAAAATAAATGTGCAATATTCCAACTTATCAGTGATGCCTACTTGAAATATGCATCATTCTTTATAGGTTTCTCTGTTCATATGAAGATCCAAAGTCCTTTAGCGTATACCTGCATTGCATGTGTGCATTTTCCTTATAATAAAGCCAGATGTGACATGTAATTGCTATATGCATGTTTAACTATATACAACACAGCATCTTTACAACTATATGTGGAAGAAAATGCCTACAATATATATTTTAAACATTAAACATTTTTATTATTTGATCCATTTTGCATTAAGCTGGCATGATGTGATATGTGGCATTTGAGATGTCAACCTATGAATGTGAATGCTCATTCATAGAGAAATCTTAAATAGAGAAACATCTATTTGTATTAGGCTATTATTTTTATTATAAAGCCAAATCGCCCAAAAAGCATGCGTGCGGTTCCATCCATCTTCTCCCGCGTATCCGTGGTCGGGTCGCGCGGTAGCAGTTCCAGCAGAGAGCCCCAAACTTTCCTTTGCATGCTGTTGAATTGGGATTTGTTGCTGTCTATAAACCGGCACAGGAAACCCCTCAAACTCAAAGACTAACATAGCAAGTGTAAATGTGTAAATGTAAAAAGTGCCAACACTGTAACTCAGCAGGCTCTATTCGCGTTTCCGGTTCAAGCCGATTTGGACGCTTTCACAACTAGCAGTTAAAAAGAAACATGTTTATTGCCCTGCTGCTTTTGTTTTTCTGGCCATTTAAAAATGATAGAGCATGACTAAGGCATAAGTACTTCTTCCGGCCAGTTCTCACTGCTCGTGAGACCGGGGGAAGACCTCAGGTCTCGTGCAGGAGGACATATTTCAAAAAGCGGTTGTGCGCGTGCTGCCGTTTTGAGACAGATTTACGATCCGCAGTAAAAGGCGACATGTTAGAGCTTGGTAAATCATTCTGTGTCTGTCTTCCTCTGCCGGAGCAGTCTAGACCTAATAATAATAATAATAATAATAATAATAATAATAATAATAATAATAATAATGATTATAATAATGATTATAATAATAATAACAATAATAATAATAATAATAATAATAATAATAATAATAATAAAGAAAATAACGATAGTCAAATGTAAGGGTTTGGGTGTCTTGTGATCTAATTTTTTATTTTACGGCCATTCTCCATGTTAACAAAAATACATTTTCAGTTTCTCTCTTTTTATTCAAAGCCCAGTTAATCATTAACGAGAGGAAGAACCTACCTGTCTTAATCCATCACACACCAAGAGACCCCCAAGATCTCACACAGCTCCAACACCACTTTAATGATGGCCTTTTGGAATGATTCAGTCTAATAATAAGTGTTTAAATAACTGTTTTAATAACCCGTAAGCCTTTTTTTGTTGCTGATTTCATCATTTCAAAATGGCTTGTAATTTTCTAATAATATGCGGCATTCATTCTAAGTATAGACTCCTTTAAAGGATTTCTTACAGTTTTAAAAATACTCAAATTGAAGCTATGTTTTCATCATCCCACAAAGACTTATGCACTTACTGATTGTTAGGGTTTAGCTGCAGCCTTACAGCGCTAGAGGTGAAAGTGTCTCTATCTCTGCACCCCCCACCCGTCATATTTCGGATGTTTATGCTTTTGAAAGGCTTTTATAAACGCTTTGCATGCGGCTGTGCCAACTTTACACAGCTGATCGCGCTGCTGTTGTCAGGCCGGCCCAGGTCTCCGCTGCTGCTACTTATCTTAGCTGTTGTTTCACACTGTGATTGCTATAATTTATGGCCGTCATTACAGACGCCATCATCACACCGCAAATGTTTGATTTCAATCTTGCTGTGGGTAGAATCTGAGGCTGAGCTCAGAATGAAAGTTTAAAGGAATATCCGTGCTTTTTTAGTGTTTCGATTCAATTGCTACTTAAATGTTTAAGTGATCAAGATGCTTTATTATCACATGCACAGTACTACACCAGGCACTGCAAATCTAAAGTCCCAAGCTTCTTTACATATGAAACATACACATGCATTAGACATAACACAATACAAACAAAGCAAGAAGAAAAATAAATGATAAAGGGAAAGATGCAAGTTACTCATTGTGCTAGTAAATGAAGAAAAACACATATATGTTTGTTTCCAATCATTTAGGTGTTTGTATGTTGCACATTACATTCTTTGCCAATTTAGTTTGTTACCTGATCTCGAAGCTCTGGCTGATTTGATTTAACTAACCACATGTTTTATTCAGCTCACTCTCTTCAGTCTGCGTACAAATGACACGACTTTGCAAAGGCGTGCAATAGATACGCAGAAGTCCGATTTTGCGTGCATATGATACACCCACGTTACGTGTGTTGTGAACGTATCTTAAACGCGTTTATTTTCTACATATCTTTGCCATTTATTTAACCCTATCCATAACCCAATACGCTGCTGTGTCCTTTATTGTACCGCAAACATTACAACTGTCATTGGACCGGCGATCAAGCCTGAAGCCACAGAGCTTTGTTTTAATGTTTGAGGTGCAATATCAGCGTATCACATGCACGCAACATCGGACTTCTGCCTATCTATTGCACGCCTTTGTAAAGTCGTGTCATTTGTACGCAGACTGTGAGACCGGGTTGGTTTTATTCGTCCACTCATCTCTAGTTTAAAATGAAAATATAAAAAGCCTGTGGTGTTAGCATGTGTGTATACCTGGAGGCTCCATTGTTTGACCTTGAGGTGTTTCTTTTGAGCTACTGTTAGCTCCCAGGCTGAACACTTTCTAACAGGCTGGAGCTCCATTGTTCTGCTGGAGCTCTGTTACAGAGAATGATCCAGCATCCATTGTTGGAGCCCCGCGCGCGGCCTCGCGGCGGGGGGGACGTCTCTTCGTTGTTTCTTCCTCTGTCTCTCCCTCACCCTCTCCTTCTTCCTCCTCAGCATACTTTCTTTCTCTCCTTGTCTCTTTGTCTCTCCTTTCATTTCTAACAGCTCTCCGTTACTCTCTCTTTCTAAGCTAAATGAATTACAGCGCCTCTCCAACATCATTAATGGGATAACATTGTTTATTTGGGCTATTTATTTTTAAAATAAAACATTTAATTCAGAGTTATATTATCTCCCATAGGCTAGGTGGAGTAATAGCCTGGCTAAAGCTAAACACATTATTTTGAGGGATTAGACGTTTTCTTTTCTATTTTCTTTTTTTGTGCCCGTCAGTTTTTTGCTTTTTGCTATTTTGTGTTCATATAAAATGTGGTATTGTAACATCGTATGACTTAGAATAAAACATATGGAATAGAATATCCAGCCGACACAGTCGCATTTCGATGCAATACATTAATTTCTAATGATTGATGAATAACAAAATAACATTTTTACGCAATTGGTTTCACGCACACGCACGTTCTTCAGTCTGCTCTGTCTCGGCTCCTGGATGCAAACACAAATAGCAGAAACTTCAGACAACAGTCAGAAAACATATGTTCGTTTTCTCTCCTCCATCATGGAATATTTCCATTTGCTGGGAACAGATACATTGAAATATAAGACAGGACAATGTGAGGAACCCCCTCATGTTCTGCCGACTAACGGCGGCGCGAGGCAGAGATGACAGTGAGGAATAACGGAGAAAGAGTGTGAGGCGGGCAGTCATTTTTAAAAACGAACAAAGTCGGTGACAATCATCTTTATCGGTCTCTGTGCGTCTGTCACAGGCCGTGCTTTACCTCACAGTGTACACACACACACACACACACACACACACACACACACACACACACACACACACACACACACACACACACACACACACACACACACACACACACACACACACACACACACACACACACACACACACACACACACTATGAAGTGTTCTGATGTCATTTTTATGTTTTTTTATGTTTAAGTCTTGCAAACATGCACCAGTCCGGATGGGTCCCACGAACAGACACGCGCATGGATTGCCCCCCATCCTCTCCTCTACCCTCCCCAACACCTCCTCCCGCCCCGACCGACACGTCACGTGCTTCATTAAATAATTCATGCAGAGGTTGCAGAACAGATATGTATTGGTCAGGAATATAACGCTTAGACATGGTGCCGCTCCGGAGTGTCTGACGTCGAAAAAAATCAACTGTCCTTTCAACAAAAAAAAAATACAAGCCCCCCCCTATAGCAGTAGGGAGAGAGAGAAGAGGGGAGAGAGAGAGAGGGGGGAGAAGAGGAGACACTGAGAAACGCCAACAGAGAGAGAGAGGGGAAGAGAAAAGAGGGGAAGGAGGCTGCAATAAAACAAATTTGGACGGGTGTGCGTCTTGCGGGTCGTTGTGGACACCGTGAGTATTGCGGAAGTAAGGGGACTGCATGTGGGGAAACACTATCCTTCTTCTTCTTCTTCTTCTTCTTCTTCTTCTTCTTCTTCTTCTTCTTCTTCTTCTTCTTCTTCTTCTTCTTCTTCTTCTTCTTCTTCTTCTTCTTCTTCTTCTTCTTCTTCTTCTTCTTCTTCTTCTTCTTCTTCTTCTTCTTCTTCTTCGCTGCTGCGCCTTCCGCATGAATCATTCTAACAGCGTGGTAAATATGCTCTCCAAAAATACCCATCTTGTGCCGTGTTTTCTCTTCGTGCATGTTGCTGTCGTGTTGTTTACACATCACCCCCCACCCATCATCATCGTCAGCCATTGTTTATAGCGGTGCAGACCGGGGGAAGAGAGAGGGAACATTGCAATATTAGCTGATGGCTGTTTGTATTTTAGGAAGCACTCTTTAGGATATTCTTCTCCATCTTCCTCCCATCAGTCTGCCTCTACATCTCTCTATGCCTCCCTGTCCATCCCTCCCTCTCTCCCCCTCTCTCTTCCCCTTTTTCCCCTCCCAGCCAGCTACTTCTCTTGATTTATAGTGAGGCGTGCGGCCGCGGCTGCCATTGTGTGTTTGTGAGGGAGTGCTGTTGTTTACGGTGCCGGCCGCGATAAATCACATTTTCTCCGCGCTGTGGGAAAAAATGACGGTCGATGGAGCGATGATACACCGGAACGCGGAAGAAGATGAGGAGGAAGAGATCCCGCCACGGCCGCCGGCTCTCTTCCTCCTCATCTGCCTCCATGCACATACACACACACACACACACACACACACATACACACACACACACACACACACACACACACACACACACACACACACACACACACACACACACACACACACTCACACACACCCTTTTCACTTGATTATTACTACGCCTGTTCTCTTGCTCAGTATGACTGTCTTCTGGCTCCGGGTCGTGAATTACTGCGGCGACCAATTAACGAGAGATTTGTTTGAATTTGGCACACCGGGCGCGCCTCCGCTGCCATGAAATCTCATAAAAAGGACCTGCCGGCCATGCAAATCTCATCCATACCAAGAAGTGTGAGAGGAGCCAAGCTGAAGATCGACATTAGAGTCTAAGGCTGATTAAACTCCATCATAGTCCTGGGTTTTAAGCGTAAATCATTCAAAGGCTTAAGCACTGATAGTAGAATCAACTTCGGAATGTGTATACACTTTATTTATATAACATAAACAACCCTCATATTGTTTTAGTGTAGTGTACATCTGGTGCATGGTTGCATGTAGTGGAGAACAGTGGTGTCTTCGTGGTGTCCAGACTGTACTCTGACTGAGTTCATTTGTTAAGAAGTTGTCTCCATCTTTCTCCAAGCAGTTTATTTTAACAGTGTTTTCTTTTGATGTCTGCTGCAATGGAGCAAGGCGCCATTATTCATGTCGGCACTCAGAGGCTCTGCCTTAGCTCAAACCCATCACTTTAAATCAGAACTTATTCTACTCTTAACATTAGGGAAATACTAATAGGGATTTCATATTTCCATCTTTGCTTCATATTTCTGTTGCATTTCTTCATCACACATGGCTATGTAAACTCAATGACTCATTGTGAATTGGTTGTAGTAGCATTGTTAGCCCTTCCCATTGAGAGTAGCAAGTGGGGTGGGCTCAGGAGGGGAGCGTTGGTCATTTCATCTGCTAATTTCATAACTCATATACTACACATGGATGTTGTTTTGGTATGGAGCCAGCTGGTAGAATATGCAGAGTGCAGTCTTTCATAACAAAATCAAACATCATTGAATTAAATAGATAGCATACACAATTAGCTTACAATACTTTATTTATTGGCATTGTTGCAATAGCAGAAACATGGATGGATGGAATCAGTTTACAATTACATTTCAAGGGGCTGAACTCACTAGCCTTCACTTGCAGTGTAAACCTTAGTGTAACCGCATTAGAGCTCAGCGGAATCCCATCCCCTAATAATGGGCGTTTTTTTCTTCCAAAAATGTGTATTCCTGCTGCCCGCCGCGTGTCAAAAACAATATCCCGCCTCATTGCTGTGGACATGGAAAGGGGGTGGGAGACATTTGGGGATTGCTTCTTCCTTTTGTCATATACATATGTAATTCTTTGGCTGCTATAGCCTCGTGTCTGATTGAGGTGAGGTTTAAAATACATTTCCAACACTCCACAATTTAAGAGGGGACACACTAATTAAATAGTCCCACGGTGAGGGAGCACGACAGCAGAGTGTATCTTATCTTATCCCAGGCATGTGTCCACTGTTGAGTGTGTTTTGTCTTCTGAGATAGTCCCGGAACAAAACCAGCTGAAATTGTTCAAATATTTGAAAGCGCGTTGAGAAATGATATCACTGCCTGCCTGCTATCCATTATAGCTGATGGGGGGGGGGCAACTCCTTAGGCCTCGCTGCATTTGGCTAAATACATGTCTGCTGCACTATGATTCATAATCCAGATGTTTGTGACCTCGGTGTGGGAAACAGATAGATAGATGGCGTTAATGTGTCAATGCGCTGCGTCTGCGCACAATCGGCGTTTTATTGTGAAGCGGCAAACATTTGAGGTTGGAATGAATGTTTACACCGAGACCTGCTGCAGGACAAAGGCGGCATTGTACATCCGGAGAATAAAGGACACAGATAGAGAACAATAATGCGTTTTTCTGAGCTGGAGCGGAATCGTTAAATGGAAGCGCTTAGTGGGAATTTGTCGGTATTTGCTGAATGAATGTTGGTGATTTTTCGTTAGATGTGTGCGTTATTGTAATTATTTTTCATTTCATCGTCCCCACTGGTCACGGCTTTAACGGCAATCTACTTCCAAATGTAGCCTTGCTCGTTTAAAATGTGTGTGCATGAGAGGGATGTACAAACACGTCTTTTTATATCGACATTCAACCTCTTTTTGCATGAGTTTAATCTTAGCATAGCGGAAGAATATTTGGCATTCTCACTTGTTCGCTTACGCTGAAAAAAATAGTAAATTTCACACACAGAAAAACACTAATAGTTTGTTGTTATTGACGGCAAGGTTGAGTTTGGCTTTAAATGGTCAATGACAAGATCGGTGCGGACCCACGCGTCTGACAGGCACGCGCTGTGGCAGACTCTCACAAGGCTCATCTTCCCACTCAGCACTGTTTCTGGCAGCCATATTGTCTTCTTCTCTGTTCTTTTCCCACGCAAGGCATGTTAAAATGTGTTAAATTGTGCGACAAGCATGGCCTGCCGCTACATGGAGAACATGTTTTCGATTAAATACAAATAAAACGTTGCTGTTTTAAAGTCCTACTCTGTTCAAATCCATCTGATTAAACGAAGCCCGTTATTTTAGTCTCTATAAAACGTTGCCCGATTTTGCTTAACAGAAAAGTCAGAAAACGGAATTTAAAATCTTGAATACAGCGAGCTTTTCTAACACGGCTTAGACACACGAGCAAAGACAGCAGCATGCGTTTATCGAAGGCTGTCTTCATATCAATTAATAAGCAAAAACCCGTCTTGACCTACATTTTATGAGACATTGTTATATAAAACTAAAAAAAGTAATCTAGAGAAAAACAACTAAATAATGTATTGTTTACCCTTACATTTCACATTTTCTGAAGTGTTCCTTTGAATATTCCAGCCATAGCGGTGTCTAAAGATGCTCATATAAATCCAGCACAGGGAAATAATCCATATCCGTAAACTAAAGATTTTACCTAATCTACTACCTTCTCTGAATGTAAGTGAAAAGACAACATCATGGGAGCAGTGAAAGCAGTTCGGCTTGAAAGCAGGAACGGAGCAGAGATTTTCAAAAACATAAATGTGAGCAGCGCGTCATAAATCTGCAGCCGGACGTTAACGAGCGAAAGATTTAAGAGCTGGGGAAATAATCCTAACAAAACCCCTTAACGTGTGTTTAAATCAACCCTAACAAGGGCCACGTTTTAGGAACCATGATTTATTATCATAGCAGCATTGCTTTGCTAAAAAAACAAACAATGTAAGGTTATCAATATTATAAAATAAGTAGTATTAATATTGCTGAACCTTTATCATGAATTGCCTTATATTTTAAAGGATATCCACGCTCGCGCTCCAGGTACATCCGGGCTCTTCTCCGCGTGCAGATAATTACACGTTTGAAAATAAATCAATAAGAAGCCTCGCACTAATTTATAATCGTCTGCGTGAGGGCAGTGATTCAAAGCGCGTGAAAAATGAGCGGTGGAAAGTGTATCCAGAGCCCGCGAGCCTTTTCACTTCAACCCGGCCGCAGAGCAGCATGCACGAGGGCGATAAGAAACCGAGCAATAGAACCGGAAATGTGTCCGCGAGGTGGGGCCCGGGCGCGAGCCTTTGCCTGCCCGTTCGCTTTCTATTATCATTGCGGCTACAATCTAAAAATAACGGCTTTCTCTCTCTCTCTTTATTCCTACTGGTTTTGTCTCTCTCACTCTCGTGTCGTGTGTGCGTGTGTTTGTGTGAGGCAGTGTAGACATGTATATACGCGTGGGCAGATAACACAAACAAACACAGAGTGGGGGGGGGGGGGGGGGGGGGGGTGTGGGTGTAGGAAGATAAGGAGAGCAGAGATTCATTCATGGTCTAAATTCTACCTGTAACTAACGGCCAATACCAACGAGACATATGCGCTCCAAATGTGTTTAAATATAAAGAATAACAAGCCAGTCAAATGTCCAAAGTGTCCACATTTTGGTTATTAAAGCAGCAATTTACAATGATTTGAGGATTGGAAAATCATTGAGAATACAGCGCCACTTACACATAATTAACAGCTGACGTGGTCCGGGCTCGGAATATAGGCCAGGCCTACTATTAAAAAAAAGAAAAAGTCGTGGTTATGTACACGAATCTATTCAATTACGTGCCCATTTTACGCACTGGCGTGACTGGGTTGGTGGTGGAGTTTAGGTCATCATGAGGGAACATGTATTGTGATTACAGAAATGGTTAGCCCTATTTCATTCATGTATTACTACGAAGTAGAAAAATATATTAGTTAACTTTGCTTCCGTTGATATTAATGCATTCGATGTCTCCCCTCAAACTGGCTGGATAAACTGTGAACAGCTAAACTCTGTGATGTGTAAACACACCAAACACAGGTCAGATCACAGCGGAATGTGTGCTCTTCCTCCCCTCTTCCTCCCCTCTGATCGCTCTCAGTTTGACGCCATGTAATATCCAACATCTGGCCGACGCGCATGCAGCAGAGTGGACAGGCAGGTCACACTGAACCGCGCAAACCCCCCTGGCGCACCTCAACCAGACTCACTGTTGGACAGGAACGCGAACCAGAACACCGTCCCCCCCCCCCCCCCGTCCCCCACCCACCCCCTCCCAGACGCCATAGGTTCTATAGCTGTCAGTCCATGGCCTGGTTGAGGCACAGTTCGCGGTGTCATGTAATCAGTGATACAATTGAAATGCAACATGAGTGGAAGTTTCATTATTTTAAAGATGCTCTAGAATATGTTGGCCTGCAGGTCAGCAAGAAAGGCTAGCCAGATAGCAAAACAACCGCAGTGCTTGTTTGGAAAGTTGAATAAAAAAATAGACGGGGACCTAAAGAAGAAGCGAGGCAAGTTCTGCTCATTTTGGCAAATTGGTAAAGGACGGATAAAAAAGAGGACAAATAGGCGGATAGAGGAAGAGACAGAGGAGAGGAGCCCGGGGAATACGCAGCGCTCTGGAGAGGAAACGGCTCGACCGTAGTACGGTCTGCTATTCGGGGGGACATTTGCAGCACAAGCGAAAGGGGGGGTGAGCGCGCGCACGCGGTGAGTTCTTTAGGGTGAAGTAAGCACCAGCTAGCCCCAGACCCAGCAGTCCCCGGCAGCCTGTGCGCTGTAGGTAGGCTGTGATTGTTGGATATTTATGGCGGAGACGACTCTAAATGTATAGCTGTTCCCTAAACCGGGCGAGTAAAACGCTTTCGATGCGTGCTAATGGACACACCGGAATTATAACCGCAAGCTCTTCCAACGCCGTGCTATACATGCTGTTTTAGTGCCATTTTGGACTCAAAACCACGACAGAAAATTGCCAAACCGTCCGTCATTACGCACGAAATTACGTCCAAGGATTTCTTCTTCTTTATTCCGTTCTTGTCCAAACAGCAGCAGGTCCAGGAGGAGATACGCGGACAGAGAGCAGGTAAGCTCCGCCGGGGATGCTTCTCGCTCAGTGTCCCGGTGTGTGTTCCCGAGGCGTCCCCATCCCCGTGCGTTCCACAGCTCGACATGTCATTAATTATCTGTGTGTGACCGTGGTCTGTGCGCCGAGGCATCCGCGGGGTGTGCCAGCTCTATTGCTAGCCAAAAGCTTCTCTTTTTTACTATACGTGTGCGTGTGCGTGTGTGTGTGTGTGTGTGTGTGTGTGTGTGTGTGTGTGTGTGTGTGTGTGTGTGTGTGTGCGCGCGCTGAAGTCAGATGCTCAGAATAGGTAACGGTAAATGGCTCTTCTCTCTCCGTCCCTCTCACTCTTGTTTGGACAGAGAGGTGTGCGTCCGGTGAGTGCGTGTGCGCGTGACTGGCAGTGAATGGACCTGACAGCTAGGTGTAAAGAAAGAAGATGCATGCTAGCACTGCTGTGATTTATTATAGTGTGAAAAGATTGCTTACTCAAAAGCCTCCCCCCTTCTCACTCCCTCGTTCTACCCTCTTTCCTAAACCCCCCTCTTCCAAAAGACACAACAAGTCCACAAGTGGTTTTATAAAAACTGATTTCTCAAAAGCAAAAGCTGGCTGTTAATAAATGAATAATTTTACAAAGAACTATATATAATTCTCTAAACACTGTGGCCATGAGTCCTGAATGAAGCTTCACATATGAGAAGAGGAAACATGAATAACCTGTTGCCTTATAATAACATTAACGCTTTAGTTGTTTAGCACTATAGGTGTGACAAATTAAACAGAAAGAAATCAAGATATTCAATTCAGGTCAAACATTAAATCCTGTTTAAACCTAATTTAACAATTCAAGGAACCCATGTATACAGTAGTTAATGCAGGATCATCAGCGAAACATTTTTTTAATCTTATCCGGCCTGCCTTGTCAAATGTTTATAAAGGCCATGGTGATTTTGATTATCCATTTAACAACAACAGCTAAACGTGGCTTAAATGGGTTACATTGTAACTCTCTGTTAGTGTGTCCCCAAGATACACCGACGGGTCCACAGGGAGAGATAAATTAGAAAGAAATTGTTATTGCTTTTTTCCCTTGAAAAACTGGACAATTTCACGTTTTCAGGGTATCTAAAAATCTTTCAAATGAAATAAACTGATAAGAGAAATCACGATTTGTTTGAACTATTCACCAATAGTGTGTCAGCAACACTAATGGCGCATTTCCATTGCAGGGCCTCGCACGTCTTAGTACGGTATAGTTAGGCCTTGTTAGGACAGGCTCACTTTATGCTGTGTTTCCATTACAGTTTAGTAGCTGGGGCGGTAACTATAGAGTGGCGAAGTCACGCCCATCTCCTTCCACCCATGGGACCTTATTTCTGAAAAGTTATGCATTGAAGTCAATGAAGAGAGAAAATTTATCTTTCGATCCCGTTTGAATTGTGCCATGAATTACACATATGATGTTTGTCAATCTTAACAAATAATTTCCATGTCAAAAAAGTCACAGTTTGTCGTAAAACTGTTAAATATAAGAACTAAATACTGAAAAATACGCAACTAGAAAAACTACAAATCCTAGAGTCGCGTAGGTGAATTGTCTAGCTGATATTAACGTTACACATTACACTCGTGTTACTCACCGACACCTTGTAAAGCCGGTACCTCATGCTGGCTCTTGCGGAACCGACTAACTCCCCTTTTGTGTATGTACAGCTCTCAACATGCCCAGACTTGTAGTGATGTTCACCTCTTTTAATACTTTTCGCTTCATTCTGAAAGAAAGAGGTGAAATGTGCTAACGTTACGGCCATCTTGGTGTTGGTGACGTATGAAAGACAGGAGATGTAGTTAATTGAGCGTTTCACACAAACCAAGTGTTACTTCACAGTTTTACGACACATTTGAATTTTTTTGACTTGCAAACTTATATTTTAAATTGACAAACATCATATGTGTAATTCGTGGAACAATTCAAACGGGATCGAAAGATAATCTTTCTCTCTCCATCGACTTCAATACATACTTTTTCCGAAATAAGGTCCCATGGAGTTCCACCGGAAGAAAACACGCATTTTAAAAGGTTTTTCGCCTGCCGTCTGTCTGCAGACGTGTCAAAGCATTAATTCATGGTTTTTACTAACCTGTATCAGTATGTTGTTACTTCGGCATCATTTTGAAACGTGTATTACAATTAAATCATGGTCAAATATGTTCATCTTGTTGTAGTTGTAGCCCCCTTGCCAGCGATTCTCTCTCTCTCTAGTTTAGCATACTCAGCCCGACTCAGCCTGGTTGTTGGCCCGGAAAGAACCTCGATTTTATGGGGCCAGAAAAACTGCGAAATAGTACCCGCTAGCCAGAACTACGCCTAGTGGAAACGCAACCAAAAACGGGCCGGGCACGGCACGCTTAAACCGCGCTCTGCACTGTAGTGGAAATGCGCCATAAGACCCAACAAGTGTTTAGGACTCACAATACGATTTCCCGTGCACTTTAGGGGTCCAAAGTATGGAACAGCTGATATGTGGGTGTCGTATTAAGTATCCGGACAGCTCCTCTGGAAGCTCGCTTGACCTTGGTGGTTTTCACTCACTTCCGGGCAAAGAGACTTTAAAGTCATGAAAAACCCACAGTGACTCCAACACAGCTGTGATTTAATTGATTTTTTCATGCATCACTGACAAAGTATAGGCAAAACAGCGATCAGAGTAAAATAGTGTGGGAAGTGCGCCTTACACTGTCACACTGTATAAAGGCTGACAGCTCTGGCCCAGATCCATACAGACGCTTTCTCCTGGAAACAGGTCGAATAGCAGGCTGCTCTGCTGCCGGGCCAAGTGGCCTGATTATATTACCACCCCTGGCTTCTCTTTCTGATCCATGTGTCATAAGAGGAGCATGTTGTTAGGACATTGATACAGCCTTGTTGTACTGGTACAGGTTGTTCATAAGGCCTCAAAGATATAAAGAAGCAACTTAGGAAAATCGTTTTTTAAGGCGATGCAAAACCACAAATGACTACAGATACTAAAGGATGAGTGCTAATGTAACACATGAAGTGATCGTAATAGGTAGCCACTATACTTCCTGAAGTTTAACCCGTTGGTCACACAACAAAACCCCTGAAAAATGCTGATCAGCCATTGGACAAGGTGCATGGCTTAGTGCTGCAAGGGATGAGGTATTTGTGTAGGTTGACCCGGAAGTTAGCATCGCAAAGGCTCCTTCGCGTAAAGCATTGGGACTTTTCCATTGGATTCTGGAATATTGCAGAAAAAAATATCTTTCAAATGTAATTGCCAAAAAAGCGAACGCGAGGCAATAATTGAGATACATCACAGATGCATCACTTCTCGTCTCCACTGCAAAGCTAAAGGCTGCTAATGTCCGGTGTGATGATGTATAGAAGTTTCATTAAGTCACTGGTTGGAAATTGCCTTTATAAAACATGCGTCTAACCCAAAAAGTATTAAAAAAACATTCAGTTTGTGATAAGACCTGAAGTGGTAACATGCTAGCTACTTACTGGGTTGTAGGACTCATTCCTGCACCTTCCTTTTGGCCTCCAGAGTATACCATATGACTAACTGCTCACTATTCACAAGACATTCTTAGAGTTACACATTGACAGGATCCCTCACACACTTCCTGCTAAATAAACAGCTTTCATGATATTCATTGTTTTTTAAATCAGAACAAATGTAAGCTGACACTGTCTATACGCTTCGACTGCAGTATATACATACTGTTGCTTTTAAACTTTTTTGATTTTACATAGCGTTTAACACTCTTAGCACACACACACACACACACACACACACACACACACACACACACACACACACACACACACACACACACACACACACACACACACACACACACACACACACACACACACACACCACTGTTCTTCCAGTGCCTGACAGACTTGGTGAGCTTGGCACTTTTTGTGCCCCAGGAGCAGAAAGGGCAAATTGACCACCTCCCTCTGAACCCCCAAACACCCCCCCGCCCCGCCCCCCTCTCTCTTTCTCCTGGCGTCAGGGCTTTCTTTCAGTTGGAGGTTAAAGATTAGCATCTCTGATAAAGATTAACTCTCTGTGAAAGGAAGAGCTGAAGGCATGAGTTTCTGGTTCGGAATTGTTGGTGACACAGGGCATGCTCTTGTAAGGGGGGAGGAGGGGGGGGGGCTGCAGCAAGAGAGAGGAAAGATATCGCGCTAACATGTTTCCTCGACACATTATTGTGGTGAGCTTTAAGGTAATTAAATGTGTCCGGCAGTGGCTCAGTCAGTAGGGGCTTGGACTGTGAGCCGTAGGGTTGCTAGTTCAAGTCCCCGACCTGACCTAAAATATGGAGTGTGGACTGCTACTTGGAGAGGTCCCAGTTCACCTCCTGCTCTGCCGTGGTGCCCTTGAGCAAGGCACCGGACATCCTCCTTCCCCCCTCACTCCCATTACTCCCCGGGCGCTGTACACCAGCTGCCCACTGCTCCTAGTACTAGACTCCTGGTACGAGGATGAGTTGAAAGCAGAGCACACATGTCACTGTGTGCTGTGTGCTCTGCATGTGAGACCATTACAGAGGGGTTCATCCCTCCTATTCTGTAAAGCTATGTCATACTTGTAAAAGGAGGCCAATGTTTTCCTTTTTCAATATATTTTTATTTGTTTTATAAATAACAATATGCACATGACTTCTTTTTTATTTAAAGAGGAAGAAACCAGGTGTAACATAACTGAATCAAAAGTTATAACCTAATGTGAATATGCTTAGTTTGAGCTAAATCAAGTCAAACTAAACCCGAAAAAGAAGCTGCACGTCCAAATTGGACTCCTTTACTTTATTCTCATTGACTCAGCATGATGCTTAACATTGCATTAAGTTTGCCTCTTTAAATGTAACCTCTAGAAGCAACATTTACATGGTATTAAAATGTTTTCTCTTATTTTAACACTTCCCAAATCAACTGGTTGATCATTCAGTTCTGATTGTTGGTAAACGTGTGCATGTCTGCAAACCAAGACCTGTAAACAGAACTGGTCGTCTTTGACAGAAGCATGTGGCTAACCCTAAACTCATTCAAACTGACCTGTTGTGCTCTGGGTGAGTTAAGGCCTCAGCTATGTGACATCTGCAGCCACCAGCAACATAAGTAGAAGATTTGTTCAGATGCCACAAGCAGAATGAAAAGAATATGTTCAAATAAGAGGATATCCTAACAGCAGACAGCCTGTCCTCTAACATGCTTCATTTCACAGTCCGGTGTACAACAATATATAAAGTGTCCAGTGTCAGTGTTTAGACGCACGGCTGTACGCATCAATAGAGGGTGTGAAGCTTAGACTGGTTGTAAAAGGACATTCACATGTTTCTCATCAGTACATATTGGGGGAAATTAGATTATAGTTACAAATGATGTAATATGTTACTACTAGAGCTATCTTAATCAAAATAATGGGAAAAGCTTGAGTCTGTGTGGTGGTGAAGCATCATGGGAAGCTGATGTTGGTTGGGATACCTTCAGTGTGGATGGTTACGGAGGTTTTTACCCTCTCCTCTCATTAAAAGCTGCAAAACACTGAACCAAGCAGTTTTATATAAAGAATCCTTGTTTTTCCCCGGACGCTCTACTGCTGCCGCTAAAGTTTGCTCAGCTTGTTTTTCTCGGATAATTTAAGAGTCAGACGTTAGAGGTTTTTACCCGGAGCCGAAATGATCCACTGAGGTCTCCTCCTCTCCGAAAACAACGGAACTGATGATTAAAACAGTTAGAAAGGCTAATTAACACAGTTTCAAGGAACACATCTGTGTTTTCTTATTGCTTGTTTCTCTGATAACTTAAGATGCAGAAGTTCAAGAGGTTTTTACCCAGAGTGTAATAATAATAATATAATTAAACACAGAGGTCTGCTCCTCTCCTCTGGTATCAAGTGGTAAAAACAGTTTCATGTTCAAATCTGAGTTTCTCCCTGCTTGCTATATTCGGCTTCCGCTAACAGCTTGTATATGACATTTATAAAAGTCATTTTCCGACAGCTATTGGCAGACAATGCATGCTCAATGGAGATAGGAAACCATTGCAGGACACCAGTTGACTGTTGACGTTACCTTTATTTAAATTACAGATTGCCGAAAACATTTGCCAATAAGAAAGTACACAACTTCACAAAATATAGGTTGCATTTTAAGAACTTGCATGCGGTTTACCCTAAAATGAAATGTTTAAGAATTCAAATATTTGACTGTATTAGGTTTGAGTTTAGGGTTAGGTTTGAGTTTAGGGTTAGGTTTGAGTTTAGGGTTAGGTTTGAGTTTAGGGTTAGGTTTGAGTTTAGGGTTAGGTTTGAGTTTAGCGTTAGGTTTGAGTTTAGGGTTAGGTTTGAGTTTAGGGTTAGGTTTGAGTTTAGGGTTAGGTTTGAGTTTAGGGTTAGGTTTGAGTTTAGGGTTAGGTTTGAGTTTAGGGTTAGGTTGAGTTTAGCATTAGGTTTGAGTTTAGGGTTAGGTTTGAGTTTAGCGTTAGGTTTGAGTTAGGGTTAGGTTTGAGTTTAGGGTTAGGTTTGAGTTTAGCGTTAGGTTTGAGTTAGCGTTAGGTTTGAGTTTAGGGTTAGGTTTGAGTTTAGGGTTAGGTTTGAGTTTAGTGTTAGGTTTGAGTTTAGGGTTAGGTTTGAGTTTAGGGTTAGGTTTGAGTTTAGGGTTAGGTTTGAGTTTAGCGTTAGGTTTGAGTTTAGGGTTAGGTTTGAGTTTAGGGTTAGGTTTGAGTTTAGGGTTAGGTTTGAGTTTAGCGTTAGGTTTGAGTTTAGGGTTAGGTTTGAGTTAGGGTTAGGTTTGAGTTTAGCATTAGGTTTGAGTTTAGGGTTAGGTTTGAGTTTAGCGTTAGGTTTGAGTTTAGGGTTAGGTTTGAGTTTAGGGTTAGGTTTGAGTTTAGCGTTAGGTTTGAGTTTAGGGTTAGGTTTGAGTTTAGGGTTAGGTTTGAGTTTAGCATTAGGTTTGAGTTTAGGGTTAGGTTTGAGTTTAGCGTTAGGTTTGAGTTTAGGGTTAGGTTTGAGTTTAGGGTTAGGTTTGAGTTTAGCGTTAGGTTTGAGTTTAGCGTTAGGTTTGAGTTTAGGGTTAGGTTTGAGTTTAGGGTTAGGTTTGAGTTTAGTGTTAGGTTTGAGTTTAGGGTTAGGTTTGAGTTTAGGGTTAGGTTTGAGTTTAGGGTTAGGTTTGAGTTTAGCGTTAGGTTTGAGTTTAGGGTTAGGTTTGAGTTTAGGGTTAGGTTTGAGTTTAGGGTTAGGTTTGAGTTTAGGGTTAATTGTTCAATTAAATAAAAATACTCTTCAAGACAAGTTGTCAGTGCATATATAGGTACTAGTTTTATTATAAGCTTGGGCCTTAATTCTGTTGCATTATTTAACTTATTACTGAGTATATCTGCCGCTGTGTGTGGGCAACAAACTGAAAAGCATTAATTGCTCTGGGACCGAGTCTTTACTTTCAAAAACTGGAAAGCCAGGAACATCTCCCTCTCAGTTCCTCTCTCTGAAAAGCGGTGTTGACACGTGTTTGTCATTGGCTCAGATCAGGAGGCAGGAGATGAAATGTGTTTCAGAAGAGATTGTCGTCGCTTGCCCTTTTGGTGAGGCTGTTGGTGATGATGCTGCATGGCCGTTCACCCTCATTACACTTCAAGGAAAGCTTCAGATGGACTTGATGATAAATGGATGGATGGATATTGACTGAGATTTGGGGAAGCAAACTGTGATGGACATGGGTGCTATGGTGGCTTAAAAAGGTCAACAATCCAATGCAGACACTGACTTGAGCAAAGGTTAAGGAGAGATAGCAGATTTAGCGTTTTGCTTTTTGCTAAGTTTGTTTGTTTAAGTCAGCAGTTTGTCAAGTGTTTGTTAGCCAATGTATTTCTTATGAGAAAATGTAGTTCCCGAGAAAAAGAGTAGGATTGTGAACTCCCCAAATCATGTAAGACTACAAATGTGTTTACAATGTGTACATGCAGTGTTTGTGAACAGACACGTTTCAAACACTGTAATAATAATAATATTAAGTTGAACCTAATATATATATTCTTTTAACGTAATATGATTGCTTTCAAACCACCTGTGAAATTTGTTGACATAATATGTTTAATTAAAGTCAACGTTCAGTTTTTTCAGTGCAAGTACATGCACTCTGAATGTGAAGGTTTTCCTATGTGGCTTTGTGGACATTGAAGTGGGACTGGAGCAGGGGGAACAGGGGATTGAGCTCCTGGAAAACGAGACGTGATTCCAACCCGAGATCACTTGAGAGGAACGTCAGTGGAAATGACGTCACGTCCAGAAATTGGATACACATGGGGGGATGAGTCCAACAGAGTTTGTTTGAGGCCAGGAAATGTGAAAAATTGTTAAAGGTATTACTATTATCTTTTTTTATTGTTATTATATAATTACTACAACTATTTCCAGGAGTTCTCTTGAGTCTATTAATGCTTCTTGTTATGTCAATAAGTCTAAAGAAATGCAGTATTCATGGCTGCATGAAACGTGTTCTCCTGACTATAGACTGTATTTAAAATGTAAGCTAATGGAGCTCTCACAGTGTGTACTGCAACATCAAATATAGAATGTTAGTCTAAAAGTAAAGAAATCAACCAGTTTGTAATCAGTATGGAAACAAGCTACATGCAAACATATATTTAAGGTGATAATATTACACTCAGTATAATTACCACATCAATGCTTTTAGTTTGAGCTGAGAACACTTTAGGAGCCGGTGGTTTACATGTGTGTCCATTCTGCTGTGTTACATCTCCAACACACACCAACACGAATCCTTGGCTCATATTGAAAGTAAAATGTATTTTCCTTAAATCCTGTCTTAATTGAAAGGATACCGATTCAAGGATCAGAGCTAGAACATTAAAAAGCTATTTTTCAGCACTTGGCCAGTGGGTGGATCATTAAAAAACTGAGCTATTGCTCCTTCAGGTCAAAAGTCACTTTTGGAGAGCGGTGTGTCGATATAACAGTGAGTGCTCGAGTGTTGCTGTAATACCACAGGATACTTTTTACACCATCTGTAAAATAGCAGCGATGATACTGAAAGGTGTGTGTGTGCGTGTGCGTGTGCGTGTGTGTGCGTGTGTGTGTGTTATGCAGGCCGGTGACAGCCCCACCAGTCCAGGCAGAGATAAGAGCAGGGAGTGGTGATAACGTTTGTTCAGGTCATGTGAGACTTTAAAATAAAAGCACAGCAGAGTGTAGCAGCGTAAATCCATCCAAATCCATCTAACTACGGATTTAACGTCTCCAAAAACGGTACATTCTCAAGTTTCATTAAACAAAACGTGCTTAATTTGATTAAATATACTTTGGAATGTTTGTTTCCCATCCAGTCGAGTCCAATACGGATTTGGTTCACTTACACACGGACAGACCCTCTGCTGCTTCCGCATATGAATGTGCCATTACTTCACAATTTCAAACTTTCACTTTATCTATCCTGAGAAAAAAACAACTCTTTAGATTCAGGATCCTGATCCAGGATCTCATGTGAATCCCCCTCTCTCCCTCTTCCACTCAAAACTTGGCTCATCAGCTGTTCTGGGGCCCTGGAGGCGGCCTCCTCCCTTTGTCTCGGCCTATGGGCTAGCTGGCTAAGCTAGTCGGCCCCTGCATCACTTTCTGGGTAACTTTAGACTAGTGCACTCCTGCTCCGGAGCGCAAAGTTCCGACTGACCCGCGGGGCTAAAGGGGGGACGCAGGGAAGGAAACCCCGGCCGGTGCTGTACATGGAGATGGACGGCAGCCAGAGCTGTGCGTGAGTGCGTGCGTGCGCGGAAACATTAAGTAACTTTATAGTAGTAGGAGTAGTGGACGTGCTGATGGTGGTGGTGGTGTAGGCTGGTACGGGGAGGTCGGGGGATCCTTGCTTTTGATTTATGTGTTTGGGGGAAGCTGTCAGGAGCAGAAACAGAAGCAGGAGATTTTATTCCAGCACTTTAATAACATTTATCAGCAGCTATGCAACAACACGGACAGCGCTTTTCATCCTGCGGTCTTGGATACTATTATACAATTATCCAATTAACCTTTAAAGGATGTTTACCACCGTGGATGGATGTGGGTCCGGCCCGGGAAGCGTTCTCCGGCTCTGGGTGCTCTAAGGATACACCCGGGCTGGAGCTCTTCATGGTGTCCGGGTTTTCTCTCTGAATCATGCTGGAGTTATTTATGGGCCCCATGGATGCAGAGCTGCTGGGAAACAGCTGTTCTCCTCATGGGCCGCTTCTCATTTTCGTTTGCTCGTGCGGCCGTTTGGCAACATTTGGGATTTTTTTGCTCATTTGTGATTGTTATGGATTTGTTCAGTAGTCAATTGGAGAGTGTATGGGTGTCACACTAGGCTTTGGATTATATGTATTGTGCTTTTTGAACTTCAAAATAATCCGAGTAATATATATTTGTCCGATTGTAATCATTTCCACTCTTTGTGCTCGGCGTATTAATGCACCACTTAATGTGTTAACCATTCCACCACAAAGTTCATCCATTAAGTTATTAATATACACATAATTAAGTAAGCAGCCTATTTCATATTTTAAACTTTTATATTATTTTTTAGAACTATCCAACTATATTTACTTATTTATACATGAGGTGATTCCACAACATTTAATGTTTAGATTATTTCGATTCTTTCTGCCTCTATACTTTCTGACTTGTATCTGGATTACATGTTTCCTTGCTAGTCTAATTGTGTTCCATCAGCAGGCAGAGCAGATATGCACACGGTTTTTAAAACGAAGGGGAAACACAGTGAATATGAAAGGATGTAATATGATAAGCAGAATCAATAACATGTCAGATCACTCCACCCATACCGTATTCCTCTCTCTGCTCTTATTGCTTTTATTCCGGGAAATCACCAGGAATCATTTAGGTCAGAAATACCTGTCAGCATTTGACCGTTCGATTAGACTACAACAGATTCTGTGCTCTGTATCAGATTTGAGCAAGACCTTCTGATTGCATCTCTCTATGTGTTTTATCTAACCTTTCCCCCCCTCCCTTCCCCTTTCCCCTATCCCTGCAGTTCTTAGGAGCTTTCTGGAAGCCGTTTCCTGCCATCACAATATCAGAAAATAAGAGGAAATCTTTCGGTGAGTGCTACTTTGGTTTTTTAATGTTTGTTTTTTGGTGAGGCTATACAATATGAGGAAGATGTTTTCGGCATGTGAATCTGCAGTAACCGTTATTAGACTTTGGAGGATGTGAATTTCGATAACCAAGATTGTTATCGATGCAGAATTATTTAAGAGCATATTATTAAATCTGACCAAATTACAGCACATCTTAAAATGGGGACGGTGATTTGTTAGGGGTTTTAAAGACTGTGCGCACCTTAGCCGTAGGTCTTGTGCGCGCAGTCTTTGCATGATGCCATGTTTTAACACTAGATATTATTATTTTTCAGTCATAATTATCGTTAATATTCTACTTTTACATTTTGATGCAAGATATTATAAATCCACCGATTGCAGAAAAACGAACTAAAGCAGATAATGAGTGTATGTTGGTGGTTCTGTCCCTTTAATAGGCGATTATATCATTTGTTTCACAGCCTGACTTTGTAGAGATGGGAGATGAATGCATGGGAAATGTGTATGTGTTTGATTGATGAAAAATCATGTCATGACACGTGCTAATGTGATCCAGAGGTGTGTGATGACTTCATCATTTGATGCGACAGTTATTAAAACAGAGTTTATGACCCCCCACCACTATACCGGTATTATCAACCTAAGAACAGTTTATAACAGGTCACAGTTAAAGAAAAGGGATTTTCTTTCAGAGCACACGAACCTCACAAATACTGATTCAACCATCAATAGTATGAAATATTGTAAATCAAATCGAATTTTATTTATATCAAGCCCAATATCCCCACAACATATTTGTCTCGTGTTTTCTGTTGTTTTTGTAGATAGATCAACAAACATGAATGACAGTAAAAAGTTATAACACATAGGCTAATAATAACACAATTGAAATATAGACAATCCTATTGACACAATGGTAATGCTAAATTAAAAATAAAATAAAAATATAGAACCCAGGAGTATGTTCCAGGTAAGCCTGAGAAAGCCCTTTTTTTGTTTGTTTTAAAAAAAGTATTTAGCCTGTAATGTTAGTTGTTGTTGTTTTGCCTCACGAACATAACATGCTTTAACCATAAAGCAACACGTTTCCGCACAGTGCGTAAAATAGGCTTTTAAAAAAAAATAAAAGTCCCGTATAGTCTGAGGAAATTCCTTTGTGTCATCTTCCGTGGCCTAAATGCCTGATGTCCTGGGGGAGAACAAAAAATGGAAAGAGGATTTCCATTCCAGAGAGTTTCAGTTGTGAAACCCAATACCCGTGACTCAGTCCGAAACACGGAGCCGTATCATGCCTTCCAAGGAAAATAAAGCGGAAGCTCCGGCATGATTTTACAAGTCAACATGTAATCCTCTGCTGATTTCACCACGTCTCTTCACACACTGTTGCTCAGTAGGAGGAGAAAAACAGACAGAGACAATAAAATAGCTGATTAGTGGTTTGGTTAATGAGTAATGGTGTTGTTCAGCAGCAGTTAGCAGATCCTTTAGTCCTCACAAAGGATGGTTTGAAGGGAAACTTGCAGACAGACACATTTCAGGATCCCACCTTCCTCCTACACCGAGCTCATCCTCTTTCAGCAGCCCACAGCCAGTGCTATCTGTTTTAAAGTTGGCTGTTTACACACACACACTTACACACACACACACACACACACACACACACACACACACACACACACACACACACACACACACACACACACACACACACACACACACACACACACACACACACACACACACACACACACACACACACACACACACACACACACACACACATCGCTGCTGGGTGCGAGAAAACTCATAAATCTTACCATAAACGACAGGGGTAGCATCCTGAATAATAAAAATAGAGGGAGTGTAAGTGTACGTGTGTGTGTGTGTACGTACGTGCGTGTGCTATGACAATATAGGGAACATTTATAGTTTCATAGGCTTTTCTCTTTCCCTCTGGGTTTTATGATCACTTTTGCTTCCTTTTTAAGTCACATTTCTCTGCTAATCTTGTTGCACCTTGCCCCTGTCTTCCTCGTAGTTCCCTTTATGAAGATCCTGAAGTGCACTTTAAGTCATGCATATTCGTTTTACCCTTTAATGGAAATGTTACATTGCTACTTTCTGTACCTTAATGTGTGTCTCGCTCACTGTGACCTCTTTTTGTTTTTTATTTAGCAGCAGAGGGAGACAAGGTGTTGACATATTTGGGAGGGGTGGGAGTGTGTGGGGGGGGGGGGGGGGTGGCACGGAATGAGCTGCAGGAGGGGCTCTGTAAATAAAATGGTCATACAATTAAAAAAAAGTCTAATTTCCTGGCAAAGTGGAAACAAGATCTTCTCCCACTGCCTGTAAACATGCCTCCACATGATATCAAATGAATTTGCCAAATTGCCACAAACAGTGACTCATAAGTGATTGGCCTACCTCCTCAAATAACAGTAAACATATAATACATGTCTGCACTCACTTAACTTATGTATCTGGCTCTTTAAATTAATATGATTACAGTGAAAAGTATTATTTACATTTCCAGTGAAAGTCAAATGTACTGTTAGCCATTCGCTAAATATAATTAATTACCATATTTTGATACAAGCCTTCACAATGCCATCCATGTGAGAAATAGACAGTAAAGGCATCAGCTGTCAGCTTTAACCACTTTAGTTTGTCAAAAAACAACAACTTGATCTTAATTATATTCTGAGGTTTAGCTACTTGTAAGAATGTGTATTTATTATTGGCCTACTTTGTTTTCTTAATGTTAAGAGGCATAGTTGGTAAGATTTAACTTTGTATAGACCTATCTATCAATTTTAATGACATGGTATAGCTGAGTTTAAACAACCCAAACCACGACCTCCTCAGCAAGAAGTCCTGCCAGCTCCTGATTGGAAATACAACTATGGCTGATATAGACCCAGCTGTGGGCTGTTTGTTGACTGGTTATGGAACAATTAGGATTTGAAAGGCTATCAATTAGTGTTGCCACGTGAAAAGAAGCTCCATGCTTTATGCATGGCTGCAGCCTGGTAGCCTATATTAGCATAATGTGAGAGTGACGCTCAGATGTTTGATGGGGGAATCAACGCGTCCGCGTGTCAAGCCCCGTTATTTCCTCCGTTACCCCCGTGAGCGTTACCCGGGCTGATTGTCAACAACATCATGAGAACACCTACTGGGAAACTAGCACCACCATTAGCCTACTCCTAGGCCGGCTGTATACTGCCAGTGTGGTGTGGAATAACGGCTTCCAGAGACCGAGGCGAGAGCAGGTTACACCCTGAAGAATGAGAAGAAGACGCTGAGGCGGGAAGACGGAAAATAATAAAGGAGCTCGCGCACAACCCAAACATGCTGTGGCGGGGCTGCTGCTCACAGGCTGTGTGAGAGCTACAAAAGCGAGACATTTGAGGCCATTGTTAACAGCCAGCAGCGGTGCAGGCAGCGCTGGTGCTGGGGCGGGAGGGTGGAGGACGGTGGGGGGCGGGGGCGCGAGCTGGCAGCAGGCAGGCTCCCGGTAAGCCTGAGCAGCTCGTGCGCTAGCTTGCCTGCCTGTAGCCCATTAGCTACACCGAGCCCCGTCTTTTAATTCTCCCCCCCCTCATCATTCACTTCTGGGCACCGTCGCTCTCTCTTATCCGACAGCCGTTCATGCCACACGGTCTCCGGCGCGAGCTTGGTCCGCTGTCAGCTCCAGGAGGTGTTGTGGTGGTCGCGCTAGTGTCGAGACAGCAGCGGAGAGAAGTAGAGAAGAAGAAGAGGAGAAAACGAAAGGGAGCGCAAGCGGATTTGTTATTAATTCAGTATTTTATTATGTGTTATTGATTAACGTGCTTGAGGACTAATCTGTAATGCGGTGTTGCTGGGTCCGAGCCGGACTGGACCGGGACCGCCGGGGCTAGAAAAGGTAAGCAACCTCACCGGCAGGCAGCAGGCCAACAAAGCAGAAACACGGAGTTAGTTCGCTGTGCACTTTGAGTGGCTGGCTCAGTGATTTATGGCCCGTATGACTTCAATCCCGGTTCAAGAAGAGTTCACAATGCTTTAAACTGCCGCAAGCAGCCCCCCCTCTTCTATCGGCCTTCCAACTATGTCCCTTTTCTCTCTGTGCCTCTAATTTCTCCCCTGCTCCTCACTTAGAGCTATTTATTCACATCATATTTGATGTTTTGGATGGGCTACTTGTGCCTGGTATTTATAGGCTACCTATTTCTCCCCCTCGGCCCTCCTTTTTTATTATTATACTATTTTATTCCACACTTTGTGATGCTGTATTTGTATTCATATTCACTGTTTGTAGCAACAATAGCTCTGGATATGGCCAATCTTTTATTGTTTCTGACCTCTCTCTCTCTCTCTCTCTCTCTCTCTCTCCCCCCCCCCCCCCCCCTCCTCCCTCTCTCTGTGTCTGTTAATGGGATAAGGAATACGTGGACTGTCCAAGTTAATGCATTCTCTCTTTGAGCTTCTCATGGCAGGCGCCATTTGTAATTTTATATCCTAGGATAAAACACAGACACTGGACACCACACTCCCTCTCCATCCCTCCCTCCTCTCTCTCTGTTGTTTTTGTTTGGGTGGCTGTATCTCTGTCAGTGTAAGTGGATTATTCGGGGAGGCGTCTAGTAAAGTTGGTGATTGTAAGCTACAAGCAAGGGCCACAGACATTACGTGTCCCGTTTAATGGCAAAGCAGCGATATGATTTAATAACATATTCCTCCTACACTCAGTGCCACGGCCTCCCTCCCTCTCTCCCTCCTTGGGACTATTCCTCAGAGTAAATAATTAGGATTCCAGCTTGTCTCCCAGAAAGATAAATGGCTGACATGTGTGACGAGCTGAGAGCTAGAGTAGGGCTGGACTGTCTAATCACCAAAAAGAAGAATAGTGGGCTAATCTGCATTTTTTTTTTAAACGAACGAACATATTTGTAAAGGCTAGTTTGCACAATTCCATCACAATAGGAAAACATTTGCACCTTAAATAATCCAGATTTCTATTTTTCGCATTAAAATAAATCAAAAACGGCATCTGTTTGATTACCAAACGAAACATATGTTAACCTTACAATTAATTACATTTTAACGTTAATTAATTGGGTCAGCCTTGTAAATGTTACATTAAATGTTATTTAAGAAATATTTCATATAGCCTAGGCCTCGTGCTCTGCTGTTTAAAAAAACATCAAAAATAGCACGAGCCATTTGCTACAAATAGACCACTTTTAAAGTTATTTTGTAACGTAGGCCTATTTATTTTCAACGTAATGTGTCACGTTATTTTTCTCACACACTTCAGCTGGACACTTCACTGTAGTTTGGTGGCTACTAGCTTAATATCTGTTATCTGTAATTAGCTGAACACATTAGCCTGTTAGCTGTAGCTAGCACACAACGGCTCAGTGAGTGTCAGGTGGCAGATCTTCTTCTTCTCCTTCTCTCCAAATGAATGCCAGGTGCCCTCTCTGCCTGACACCCGGTCACAGGCCCACCCCGGCGGTGAGGCAGATAGGGACCCTATGGGGGCTCACGGCTGGTTTGTTCTACTTGTCCTCTTTTTCTCGGGGCCGTGATAGAGCACTCGACACTAATGAATCACTGACTCGTGAAGCTTCTTCCTGGCTTTCTGTCTTGCTGTCCTATCTGTCCATTGTTGGCCTGTTTTGTACCCAAGTCCAAGTGTTTATTTTTGTATTCTTGGAAGAGTCTAGGAATTATTGACCCCGATTCAACCTTCCTTTGCCTTTAAACAGTCAGAAATCCTTTATTCGTTTACAGCGTTGTAGCCTACATCTCAATAAGGCATTTGATGTAGCCTTTATTATAATAAATCACGTGCAATAATATGCGTTATTTCTACTCAAACATGATGCAGGAGTATGTTGTTATTGTGTTTCCGGAGACTCTGTGAGTGAGGTAACAGCCGAGCAGACGGTAAATCATGTGTGGAAGGCAGAGGTTGACAGAAATAGGCTACCTACATCAGTCACAAAGGAAATATATACAGGCCACATAAACTGCCGCCATTACACAACGAAATGTCACGTTCAGCCTGAATAACAACAGACGCGGTGGGGTATTGCTTTATTATAACAACATCATTCTCACTGAAATTAAATGATCGAATAATACAAATGGATTACTTATAGTTATGTTAAGTAGTGAACACGGTGTTATTCCATTTTAATTTTTTAAATTGAAAGGTGAAGCGCCGTCATTATTCTTGGATTACATGATGGAACCGAAAAATAATTAGTGATAGATAATAATAACAATAATAAGTATACTTAACTATTAACCAGGATTCATAATATCATTAAATGGGCAAATATGTTACTTGTAATTGCTAAGTTTGTAATAATTATAATAATATTACAATTAGGATTATAATATCAATAATAGCAGTAATAATAATAATAATAAAGCTGCATCATTTGAAAAAATACATAAACAAAAACGAAATAATAATAATAACAATGGTATTAATAATAATAATAATAATAATAGTAATGATAATACCACATTTAAATAATACAACAAATAATAATAACATGTAATGTGTGCATCACTGTGAATAAATTATTGTGTGTGTGTGTGTGTGTGTTAAATCATGTGTGTGCGTGTGTATGTGTCTTTGTTAATGTGTGTGCTGTGTGCCTCCTCCATCAGAGCATCTGCAGGCTGTGCACTGGGCTCAGAGGGGAGGGGGAGGGTAGAGGGGGGGTGAGGAAAGAAAAGCAGTGGTTTCTATTCATGTCATGGTGCCTTTCATGGCGGAAGATGGATTTATCTCTCTCATTTCTTCATTCTGCCTCTCCTTAACCTTTCAGGTCAGATTGCAGGAGACCGTTGGAGAGACACCGTCACGTGACCCCCGGTACCAAATGGTCTTCCGGCAGTGGCTCTCAACAAGGACCGGAGCACAAGACGCCACTTCTCTCAGAAATGCAGAAGACAACATACTACGACAACTCCTCTGCACTTTTCGGTGGCTACTCGTCCTACCAGGTGCAGGGGGCAGCGGCAGCCGGCAACGGCTTTGGGGGCTACGATGCACCGGTCCCAGTGTCCCACCACCAGCCGGCCTTCCAGTCAGCCCCCCATCTGGATGTGGATTCGTACCAGCGCTCTGCCTGCTCTTTACAGTCACTGGGCAGCAACAGCGGCCACCAGCAGCAGCAGCTAGCCAAGACCAAGGAGCTGAATGGCAGCTGCATGCGGCCCAGTTTGCCACCTGAGCACCTCCCCGGCCCCCAGGTGTCCCCCCCACTGCCCCCCAACCCCAGCAGCAGTAATACTGGGGCTCAGCAGCCAGGGGGCAGTGCCGGGGGCTCCTCGCTCACTAAATCAGGCCCCAATAAGCCGTCTAATTCCTCTTCCTCCACGTCTTCCTCCACGTCTTCCTCCTCCTCTTCGCTGCCCCCCAACCCGACCATGTCCAAGCAGATCTTTCCCTGGATGAAAGAGTGTCGACAGGCGACCAAGCAGAAAAACAGTTCGCCCAGCAACAACTCTGGCAACGGTGTGTGAGACCGCACCTGTCTCTGTCTCTCTGTCTGTCTTTGCTTTGACTTCCCCCCATAGCCTCACAGAAACCACATGCAGAATACTAATCCCCCCTACACCAAACTCTCTCTCCTCATCTCCCCCTTCCTCGGTTCCTTATGTCCTCCTTCTATTTCATTTTCCTTCCTCATTAGCGCCTCTTTCCTATTATCCTGCCTTCGCCTTCCAATCACCCCCCCGCTCTTTCCTCACCTCTCTTATCAACATCCTCTTTCAAGCCACATATCCCCAAGGATTTAAAAAGGTTTCTCAGGCTGTTATAGCAAAACAGGTTTCCACAGGCGACTGGTCATGTTGGTTATCAGTAGCTGGGGAGTGCGTCTGCTCTGATCCAAGGCCATCCTCAGCATCTAATCCGGCTTTAAGGTGAACAAGTGACTGGTGAGCTGGATTCACTGTAAAGCTTCTTTCATCTCCCTGAGAAAGTATGATCAAATGGAAGCTGAAGAGCTTGAACACACTTTGTTATGGAACTGAGCCTTTTGATGACTCAAGCATCAATAAAGTACCTGTCAAAACCCCTGCATGTTGTGAGCAGTAAAATAGGTCAAAGGTCAGAGGCACGGCAGTATACAAGTGATCAGCAAGAGAATACAGTAAATATACACTTTATATTCATTCTTATTTCATTTTTTAGGAAGAGGATGGTTAGTTTATTTTAATGTATATGTTGTGTACCAACAACATATTTTCTTCCAATATTTGCCTCCAAAAAGGATCACTTTGTTTGATAGGAGATCCATAAGGACCACTGGACTGTATGTAGGGCAGAGGGGCTGGAGACAAGGATTCAGCTGCTTTTCAATCCAACAAACACACCTAGCAACACCTCTTCATTTCACCATACCAACCAACGAACACTTTGTATCCTTTTCATTTCATCCCTTCACCTTGTAAAAACAAATACTTGTGTGTTTTTGTAGAGGGAGCAGCATGATAGAAGAATTTATTGGCAAACAAAAAGCCTGGTGCAGATTTCCCTGAGGCTTATCATCATAATGAGGCTGGTTCTGCCTGTATGGAGACCTTTACTACACCTGTGATGGGTGTGACACACTGAGTGAGGTCTGCACACAGCACAGACACACAGCTGCTCTTCATCCATACATACTTTGACATAAATCTCCCCTCAAAACCACCAGCGCTGCTGAGCACAAAAAGGACACATTTGAGAAAGTTGCATCTGGGATAAGCAGTCATAGGAGGAGATATAGATATAGATCTGGTGCTCCGACAGTAATTAGTCAAATGTTGCGTAGAAGGACCTAAAAAAGCAGAACTGGATAAAGACACAATCAATGACAACTGATCAGTGCATCTTCCTTCATCACTTACCTTCCTCATCACCTCTTACACCCTCTGGTTATTATCACTTGCCTTCTGACTGCCCTCTCCTCGTCATCTCCTTGTGGCACCTTCTTGGTAATCCACAGATATTAACACAGTGAATTTAAATGTCATGTACGATAACAGATGAATAGATGTTTCAGAGAGAGGAAGAATGATGTTTGAAATTACAGATATTAGCAATGGCGAAGAATACAGCATGATAAATCTGAATATCATGTCTGATAACAGGAAGAGAAACCAGTCATTGAGGCAGACAGATCCGTTATTAGAATTGGTAGTTATCAATGAGAAGAGAATATGTGGTGCCATAATGAATATGAGTCTTATGGAAGCTTCCAGATGACTGGGAGGAGAGTGGGAAAGAGATTAGGCTGTTTATTAACGGGAATTTGATACAATCCTTTTGAGAATGTCCCCGCTCTGTGATGCCCCTTTCACACCAACACGGTTCCAGGGCCGGTTCGGAGCTAGAGCCTGATAAGCACTGTTTTTTCCTGTTCACACCGCAGCGGAACCGGCTCTAAGCACCGAAAACCGGTGCTTACCAAGCACCAAAAGGGGCGGGATCAACCTGAGCTAACAGTTTATGGCGAGTACGGCAAATGAAAGTTATAACAAGCAGTAGTGCTGAGCAAAGTGACTAGAACGCTTATTAAAAATACACACTTTATAAAGTCAGGCAACACTAACCAGGCTTCGTGTGATTCTGTTTATTTGTACCTTACTTTGACCATCCGTTCGCTGTCATTGATCATTGTGGAGAGCAGGTAGACGTTTTGTATTATAGCAGCTATCGGATGGAATGGGCTGCACAGGTTGTCATGTCCCACTATCACAAGTAGAATCATAATGAAATGTGCCTGTAGAAAACGGCTTATGTCACAATAGGATAGCAACAAGTAATCAAGATAGTCAGTTTAGCTTTGGTTGCTATGGTAACATCACCCATTTTATACCAGAGAAACTTTCATAACAGCGTTGTGATGCCAAACAGCAGCAGCACTGCAGCGGTCGGTAAATGCCACTGAAACACATTAATAAACAATGAACCACGGCACTCTGGAGAAAAGTATAAGGGTTGAGAAGTAGTTATTTAATTTAATCTGGCTTCGTGTGATTAAAAGCAACACGATCATCGACCCGACGCAATCCCCCATTGTTGTTGTTGTTGTTGTTGTGAGCTTCGTTGGGGAGAAAATCAGCGACGTAAACGGTGACGTCATGACGCAGCCGCGGCAGCACCAGTCGGGCTCTGGGCGGTGTGAACACAACGGGGGCTGAAAATGATATTTGAAATGGATGCTCATGGCCATTGGTAAAATAAACATTGCAAATATTATCACACCATGCTAGACAACTCTGAAACATGGTTTATGCTAGAATGGATTTGTTCTTAGATACACAACCTGATTCTGCCTTTCAGCCTCGTATGCTCTTAATGCGTGCTTCCTATTGGCTCCCTTTGCACAACATCACTGTGAGAAGATTAGATATATTTCATTGATCTCAAAGTGGGATCTTTTTATGAAACGGATGCCAGAGGCCCTTTAATGGTTGGCTGCAAATGTGTTAAATATTTACCAGGAGTGGGGTTTGAACCCACGAGGGCATACGCCCATTGGATCTTAAGTCCAACGCCTTAACCACTCGGCCATCCTGGTTATTTATTAGACAGCTTCCTGTGTCCAACACTATGCCCTTAGCATTCGCTTAACTTGTTCTCCCGAGGCACTTACTATTCAACATACAAGTTGACTTGGCATGCGCTTAACATGCCTAATACTGTGCTTCCACTATCTATACGCTGCACTTCCAATGTTCATCATTATGTTCTTTGTGCTTCCTACCCTTTCACCAATAGGCTTTCCTAACCCTAACCATCTAGTGTACCAGTTACCGCTGCACACCAAATAAACAATATGTCTGTTTGTTAGGTATGCAATAGCTACAATTCATTTCATGGGAGTTATTATATTAAGGTGTTGTAGGATGTAGTTTGTGTTTTATTTGATTATACTTCAAGGTGTTTTATTTACTCTACCCTTATTGATATATTTGGGGTTGGAGATAATATTAGAAGCACCCCTCACAGCACCAAACTGCAGCCTCCGAAATAGCCGAGCAGTTGAATCAACAGCTCTCAGATTTCAACCAAAACTGAAACCATCCCCTTCAGGCAGGTGTTGCATCACGTGAACCTGACTGACGAGCTACAGATCATCCGGTTGAACAGGCAGCTTCTTCACAACCTGACCAAACAGTGACGCTTGTTCCTATGTGTACTTAATGTTGCTCCTTCCAAGAGCTCAGCAGTTACACCTTTCCATTGTGTATACAGGTTTCTTACAAACCTTTAAGATCTAAACTCCTTTTGTTAATTATTTAAGCCAACATTATTTTTCTATCTTTTCTCATTGTTAGAGTAAAAGGGCGTGTGTGAAAGGGGCTTAACAATCGTCTGTTGTAAGGTGTACCATTTGTGTTACTTGCTGCCAAATGATTTGAAGCACCTTGCAAACATTTCTTTTGACTAATAATAATCTAGTTGTTTTCCTCTTAACACACAAAGTCATTATAGCAGCGGATTACTTTGATGTTAATGGTTAATGGCCTTAATAACAACATTGTTTCCTTCTGAAAACAATGTATACATTGGCATTTTGAAAACTAATGTACACGTATTTAACAGTTGAAGTGTATGAGCAAATCTCAATATTTCCCAGCTGTACTAGTAGTTAGTATAAGTATCACATCCATGTGGTGAGAAGCGTGACTGCAGCAGCTGATGAAGTGAGTGCAGGTCTCCATCAGCTCCGTCTTCAGCTGCAGCTGCTGTGGGGGTTTGTCTTTCCTGCCAAGATGCAATTTCGCTGCCGTGGGCCAGCGCCGGGCCCTCCGTCAGCGCCGGGCCCTCCGTCTCTTAATAACTGCCACTGTTATGAAGTGTTGACAACTAATATCAGGGGGTAATTCAGCCAGAGCCTGGACCCCCCTCTGCTTTATTAAGAAGCTGAATGCTTTCAATTTCCTCCAGCATGCAGCCTGAGTGGCTTTATGCTCTCTTCCTCTAGGCTCTATCCATCTTCCCTTTACCTGTTCCTTATATCCTCTTTTGCACATGTCACTCCTCTTTGCACACTTCTCCCATTTCCATTGTTTCCTTCCCAAGGCATTTGGTGCTCCCTTGTTTTTATTTTTGCTTGTATCTTATCAATATCATTATGCCCTTTTATATTGACTTGCACTTTCTCTGTTGGACCCTTGTTCTTGTCTCCTCAGTATCAGGAGGAGCAGAGAGTGGCAGCAGTGGGGAGAAGAGTCCCACCAGTGGGTCTTCAGCCTCGTCTAAGCGGGCCCGTACGGCCTACACCAGCGCTCAGCTGGTGGAGCTGGAGAAGGAGTTCCACTTCAACCGGTACCTGTGCCGGCCGCGCCGCGTGGAGATGGCCAACCTGCTGAACCTGTCCGAGCGGCAGATCAAGATCTGGTTCCAGAACCGACGCATGAAATACAAGAAGGACCAGAAGTCCAAGGGCCTTAGCTCCAGTTCTGGAGGGCCCTCACCGGCAGGCTCCCCCCCCCTGACCATGCAGTCCTCCGCCAGCTTCCTCAACTCCATGCACCCTATGGGAGGGGGTGGGGCGGGCTACGACGTCCCATCTCCGCCATCCTTCGGAAAACCCCACCAGGGAGTGTCCTACTCCATGTCCACTGCCTACTCCAACGTCTCCATGAAAGGCTGCCCCCCCCAGCATAAGTACGGCTCCCCAGACCCGGACTATGGCGACCCCCACCCTCACCACGGCATGGCCAGTAACGCTGGCTACGGAACTCCCAACAACATGCAGGCCAGTCCAGTGTACGTGGGGGGGGGCAGCTATGTGGAACCCATGCCTGGCTCGGGGCCCTCCATGTACGGGCTAAACCACCTTGGCCCCACGCCACCCCACCACCAAAACATGGACTACAATGGTGCGGGGCCCATGTCGGGCGCCAACGGGCACCATGTGGGTGGAGGGGGCCCCCCGGGCCCCTGCGACCCGCCCCCCCACCAGACGTACACCGAGCTGTCGGCGCACCACACCTCGACTCAGGGCAGAATCCAGGAAGCACCCAAGCTCACTCACCTGTAGCAGGTTTGCAACAACACGACAACGTAGGAAGTAGTGAAGACGACAGACTAACAGACTAACTAACATGTGGGGACCTGCTGCTGCACGGGGACAGCAGGGGGGCCACAAGGAGACAGACAGGAGCCATCCAGTGGTTTGTCCTGTGCCCTACAGCCTCAGAGAGCCCCCCCCCCCCCCCCCTGTTTACACTGCCTGACCAGTATTAGGGCTTTCACTGTTACTTTGAGAGTGCAGTTAACTGTAAAACACAAAGGTAGTGGCTGTACTAAGCCACAGCCAGGGACAGGCACTAACATCACTGCAGTGCAGAATTAGAGGAATCAATGGTCGTGGCTAAAACACTTTATATTTCAAACAGGGACCAAACTTACTATCCGCTCCTGAAACATTACATTATCCCACAGGAAATTAGGAATGTTCCTACGAAAGAGGATGAGTGCCACGTTGACAACATTTTTGAGATCTTAATTTATTATTTTAAGTGCTGAGATTAAAGACAGAATTCGGACTTTTCTCAGAACTAAGAATTCAAAAAGAATGTCACAGGTATGTTCAAGAATTAAAGCGAGCATTATCAGATTTACCCATGAATCATTTAACTTACACATTAATAATATTTAAGTATACTTTATCAGTGATTTTTCCATTAGAACTCTTGATTTAAGCATCTCACATGAACCCTTTAGAGCAGTTCACACTCCACTCTGTCCCAGTGAGGCGTATTGTTCATTACATTACATTTAGCTGACGCTTTTATCCAGAGCGACTTACAATAAGTGCGTTCCACCAACAAGATAGAAACGTGAGGCGTGGAAGAAGAGGTGTACAGTCTCCCACGTCCCCTGGGGACAACACATGTCAGGAAGCTCACCTTGTGGTAGTGTAGCAGAGACATATCGGCAGCTGTACAGCACAACAGGATTGATGGTGAGCACCATTGTTTAGTCAGTGTGAGACTGATCATCTGCACAGTCAATCAAAACAACTGAGTATATACTGAGTACTAGAGATTCAGAAAGAAATATAT
Organism: Harpagifer antarcticus; assembly: GCA_902827135.1. Classification (NCBI taxonomy): domain Eukaryota; kingdom Metazoa; phylum Chordata; class Actinopteri; order Perciformes; family Harpagiferidae; genus Harpagifer; species Harpagifer antarcticus. The sequence goes on from CADEHL010001173.1 coordinate 68,202, forward strand.
TTGTCAGAAACCCTCAAGAAATGTAATATGAAAGAACATCTCTAAGTATGATGTGTTTGTGTGGGTGGGGCAAATTGCCGCCCAGCTGGCCTGCTGTTAGAGCTTGCAGTATGGGGTTTTAAATGTGTACTATGGTAAGGGAATCTTCCCCCTAAGACACACACATATACAAACTCCTGCTAAATGAAATAGTTTTTAATGGGCAGTTAACGAGGTGGTTAGATTTATGGCGCCGGGCTCTCTCCCCCTCCAGGCTACACATGTTGTTGTCAGCCGGGCTGAGCTATGTGGAGAACCGTCCTCTCCATCAGCTGAGAGAGGGAGAGCACAAATATGTCTCCCTCGTCCCACAGAGCATAAAACCACTGGATGTTCTCCCCCTCTCCGTCTCGTGCTCCTCCTGCTGTCCCCGCCTCTCTCCGATCCACTACTAACACTCTCCTGTCTGTGGCAGCAGCACATGGCTTCTGAAGGAGGCTACACATCCCACAACCCGCCACAGACCCCCCCCCCCCACACACACACACACACACACACATCCATCCCCACACATGCATTCACCACCCCTCCCATCAATCTAACAGGGTTTAAGAAGCTACACGAGGCTAAAGTAGCTCCCATAGACACACTTCTGTGCTAAGCTACTTTAGCTTCACACACACACACAGCAACGCTAAGCTAGCTTCCTTTCGTTGCCACACACCCACAGCGGGGTCACGCCAGCTGTTGACATCTTTGAACACATGAGAGGACACGGAAGAGACATTTTTAATGTTCTTATTTTAGCACATCATCGACACAGGGTAAATAATAAGAGTGGAGAACAATATTTATTTATGTTTGGCTACGTCATTGTCCTCTGTCTGTCTCTCCATCTCTTTCTCTATCTCTCTTTCTATCGCCTTATACTATTGTTTTGTTTTGTTCTCACATATCTTAACGTGGATACAGGGTATATATATTTGAACAGAAATGCATGTCCCAGAAATCTGAGCTGATGTATTTCACACATATTTAAAACAACTGGGTTTGTCAGTGAGGACAGTGGGGGGGACACACATCACACATGAACAGTGTGTGTGTTGGACCCCTGTTCCACTCTCTGCTCTTCTAGAGATAAACCCTCTGTATGGTTTTAAAGTGCAGATCTACACATGCTTTCCACATCTGGGCATCATGTTGCACTTAGAGTTGACATTTTGATGGTTAAAAGGTAATAATAATAATAAAATCTTATTTTGAAGACGGAAGGCCCTCCAATCAAAGCGTCTTTCGCCAATGTGTGTTCGAGTGAACATTCATATATAAATATTTATTTGTTATAGCCAGTTTAAAAAGACTTTCTGTTTTGTATTATTATTATTATTATTTATCCTTCATGTATTTATATCGAGAAAAAATACTGTACTTTTGTAGTATTTACCTGTTATGAAAGAAAAAAAATGTTGTGTTTCTTCTTGTCCGATGTACTGAAGTTACATTTTTTAGTTCTTGTATTTTAGAAGAAGATAGGTAGTTTTTATGTTCCTAAAATGACCCTTGTACATACATGTCTTGGCTTGTACAGGGAGCAGGCTCGGTGGGGATTGGTGACTCATCCGAGCTTAGTCGGAAAAATGTAGACAAACTATTAGCTGGAAAAAAGTCTTTTTGGAGAAAAACAACTTCTTTTTTGTCCTTTGTAGCTCCTTCTTCTTTCACTGTGGAGAGAGTTGTCTGTCGAGCAATTCTTTAATAAAATGTTACGTTATTCAGAGCTATCGTCAGTTTGTCTGATTCTCAGGTGTGGTGGTAAATAATCATTAAAGCAATGAAAGGGCATTTCTGTTAGGCAGTGTTTCTGTCAGGAAAACAATAAGAGCGATGGGTCGGTGACGTGTTGGCCAAACAGGAAGTTAGCATCTCAAAGGCTCCCACGACCAACTATGGGATGTCCCCATTTGATGTCAGGATATTAAGAGAAAATCAGCTCTGTGGCAAAGACACGTTTATGATACTTCTGAATACTAAATCACCACATATTAACGCCACGTTAGGATATTTTAAGGTTAAATGCAGTCGGCTGAAATAAAAAGCTAACACAATGCTATAAACCACATGTGTCAAACTCAAGGCCCGGGGGCCAAATCAGGCCCTTGGTGGATTTAATTTCGGCCCGCAGGATCATTTTTAATAACTATTAGATCTGGCCCGCCGGTATATTGCACGCACACCTTCACTCCATCCTGAGGGTCTCCTCAGCTCAGAGCCTGACCCCAAACATTGATGACCTTGCCCCCAAGATGAGATGCCAAGTATCTGAACTAGCATCACAGAGCAGCACACTGAGTTCAAAGGATGCTTCCTTCTGCACTTTCTCTCTCACGACAACAGGGCATGTTTGGTTTCTCTTTGAGGGAAATAGTTTTTAGAAGCTGTTGTTGGCCTGTGGGAAAATGTACTAAAAGGAAATGACTCTGGAGAAGCTGCAGATAGAGCCATAAGAAATGACTCTGCAGATAGAGCCATAAGAAATGACTCTGCAGATAGAGCCATAAGAAATGACTCTGCAGATAGAGCCATAAGAAATGACTCTGCAGATAGAGCCATAAGAAATGACTCTGCAGATAGAGCCATAAGAAATGACTCTGCAGATAGAGCCATAAGAAATGACTCTGCAGATAGAGCCATAAGAAATGACTCTGCAGATAGAGCCATAAGAAATGACTCTGCAGATAGAGCCATAAGAAATGACTCTGCAGATAGAGCCATAAGAAATGACTCTGCAGATAGAGCCATAAGAAATGACTCTGCAGATAGAGCCATAAGAAATGACTCTGCAGATAGAGCCATAAGAAATGACTCTGCAGATAGAGCCATAAGAAATGACTCTGCAGATAGAGTCATAAGAAATGACTCTGCAGATAGAGCCATAAGAAATGACTCTGCAGATAGAGCCATAAGAAATGACTCTGCAGATAGAGCCATAAGAAATGACTCTGCAGATAGAGCCATAAGAAATGACTCTGCAGAAAGAGCCATAAGAAATGACTCTGCAGATAGAGCCATAAGAAATGACTCTGCAGATAGAGCCGTAAGAAATGACTCTGCAGATAGAGCCGTAAGAAATGACTCTGCAGATAGAGCCGTAAGAAATGACTCTGCAGATAGAGCCGTAAGAAATGACTCTGCAGATAGAGCCATAAGAAATGACTCTGCAGATAGAGCCGTAAGAAATGAATGCAACTGATTATTTAATGTGTAATGTTGTTTTTATAGGAAATCATTTAAGCTTAGTTAGCTCCAGGTTTAATATGTGCAATAAGTTCATAATATTTGAGTTTGACACCCTGCTATAAACAAACTACAACACGGTCGCATGGGCGCACATCACCACGCTTAGCAAAAGGCGGCTAATGTTTGGCGTCATGGCGTTTATCTTATTTAGTCACTTATTAGCAACGGCCATTTTTCTGACACACTGAAGCTTTGTGCGTTCACCAGTGGGGTATTACCGACGTGTGTTTTATGCCGTAGAACAAAATGTTAAAATCTTGTTGTGTTAACCACAGACCTTGTAACCAAAAACATTGACTTCATAACGAAGTGGTAAAATGCTAACTCATTCCCGGGTGTAAGGACTCATTACCGCACCACTATTTCTGTGGCTAACATCATTATTAAATATGCTAATTATTGAACAGCGCTATCAGAACTCAAGTCAGGTTCTGTAGTGGCGCATATTTTTACATGACCAATACAAACAAATCACTACCCTCTAAAGATCAGCTGGCCTTAGTGATAGAGAATAATAAAGCCTTACTATGCTATCTGTGTAGACTAACCCTTTTAAGGATAAATGTCACCAATATTTCACCTATAAAATCTTTTCAACATTCAAATGACTTGCTTTTATATAATTTGGTCTGCCGCCCATTGGACCTCAAGTTAATGATGCATACCTGTTTGAGGGCAACATGGTACATGGTCCCAGGCAGAACAAGGTACAATAGTTTTATTAAGGAACAATATACAGATACAGTGGGTTAGGCTAGGTTTCAAGCTAATGTTGCCAAATACATTTCTTCGAATTGATATAAATGTGTTCCTATTTGCTTAAGATAATGAGCAAAACTGAAATATTGACTTTAATTAAATGTATTATGTCAACAACTAACCCTAATAATAAGTTGAACCTAATATTTTGTATTTAAACATAATAGTATTGCTTTCAACTAAACTAATACAGTTGTGTGAAATCTGTTGACATTCAATTAAAGTCAAGTTGTAGTTTTGACAGTGAAGGTATATGCTGAGTAGAATATAAGTGTATTTGATCAGATGACGTGGCTCAGGTCCATGTACTTCCTCCATGTGCTGTTGAGGATCTGGTGTGGTTGTCTCCAACAGCTTGTGTCTGCTGAGGACCTGACACTGATGCAGGATTGAATATCAGATGGTACTGCAGGCTAAAGCATGGCAGGGCTGTCAGACAACATCTACAGCCTAGAGCCACATATAACATGTCAGGAGTACAAACAAGCGTCAACCTTTAGGAGAAATACAAATCTGCTTCTGGTCTCCTTTGTGCTTTACAAAGTAGAAAGGAGTACACACATTGTGGATTGTGCTACTGTAACTATGGCCGGTGTACATTTAGCGTACTGATTAGTAACACCAGGATATAGCATCCAGAGAAGGTCTAAGGTCGGACCCAACAACTATTCCTGGACTGAAACCTAAAACCTGCTGTGGCTGCTGGAGTCCTCTTCTTTAGCTCTGTTGTGATTGGCTGATTCCTCCAAACTATCTTTACAGAAAAAGATCAAACTCCGTCAGAACTATTCTTATATAGTTTAGTGACGAGTACTGTAAAGTATTGCATCAAAAGAATCATGTGTATCTCTCACAAGTCACAAATGCTGAAAAAAACATTTAGGACTCAATTTAAAACAAATACACTTAGGTAAGAATGACTCTATACGTGATGATTTGAAATGATTCAATATGTTTTCACAAAGGGACTGTTTAACGTTTTATTACTCAGGATTGTTAAGATGGGAATGTTGGAGATATGGGCCGTAGAGATATCGATGAAGAAAACAGGTCCAACATGAGATTGCTCACAACACGCTCTGGAATGTTCTGAGGAACAGGGTCATGATTTCTGTTGAGAGATGCTGCTGACTTCTTCCAATGTATTTCTTTGGAAACAAGCAAAGTGCTAGTTCCAGTCATCTGGACAGGAGGCTGATAGTGTATCTCTGTGGTTAATATGACCAACTCACACCAGACTATCTGGTGACAGTTAGCACTACAGGTATTGACAAATACATACTGTTGAATTTGGGTTGAACCTGTCCCGTTACGTTAACGTACCACTTCTGTGAAACATAAGTGACTCAAAATGGGGCAAGAGTTCTGGCTGTGAGTGAGGCCTGAATGATGATCATTTGTTTCAGTTTTATTTTTAAGTAAGGCTAGCATTCACCCCAGCATCATGTTAACTACAATCTACTATTCATATTTGCAAAAGGGGTTCTATCATTATTTGTATTAGTTTTTCTTTTCTTCAAACACAGATATTCTTTGTAGGCCATTATTAAACTATTCAACTCGTCCCCTGTGTGTCACTATTACGCAATTACTCCAATTTCATCCACCAACTTTTTTTTATTTCCCAGTTGTCTTTTTTTCTACTCTTATTCTTCATGAGAAATCTTATTTAGGAGAATCAAAATAAGTCACGCACCCCCCCCCCCCCCCCCCCCCCCCACCCCCAAGTGTGGGTAAGCAAAAACAGATCAGACTCCTCTCTCCCAATGTTTTCACCCCATTCAACGTTTCTGTGTCTTGTGTTGCTGTTTATGTCTAAAAAAAAAGCCCTGAAGCCTCGGCCCGGTCACATGGTTCCCCCCCCCCCCCCCCCCCCCCCCCACACACACACACACATCTCTAGGGTGAAAGCCGCATGTATCTTGAGCGCGCTCGTGCTGAGGCCTGAGAGCAGCATAAAACTTGGGACATAAATCAGGCTCCCATAAATAATGGCCGTACTTCCCTTTACATCTCCGTTGGACTAACAGACAATAAAAACACCAATAAGCAGAGATTGGATCTAATTTATTGCCTCATAAAAGCAGACGCAGAGCTCAGTGCAGCTATTACTGCAGAACACACACTCCCAGCCAGGTTACAATGAAAAACTAATAAGGTCACACTCTTTAGGTGGATTACACTATACTTTAGGTAACTATATACCTTTAAGGTGTATTTAAGGTATAAAGAGCACACCTTCTTTTTTAGCTGATAGGAACATATTACTTTAACTTTTTCACAAATGTCCTCTATTAAACACAAATACAAGTACGTATTCAAATGTTTTGGAGTTCTTTGAAATAAATAATACCATCAATAATAGTATGAACAATAACTGTGAAACTATTAGATCTTAAACTTTTTTCTTTGTCTTCTAATTTGTCTTTTTCATATTTATTACTACATTTTACAATTGTATTTACAATTTCTACCCGGAACTTGAACTAATTAAAAATATCAATAATGAATGTTACATTTTAAATTAGATAACAATTCAACTGGAATAGAAATACGTGTTTTACCCTCAGTATCTCCAAGACAAAAGAGCCCACTGATAACTAAAATAATGTAAAAACATATTCCAGCACACCCGGAAACAAATATCTGTTCTCCAGCGAAACTTCCCAAACATTCCTCGGAATTTTACAGCAAGAAAAAAATGGATAACAAAGTAAGAAATGGTATAATTAAAGCAGCTGCTGTTGTGTATTGTAGTGTAGGAGCTCGGGCAGCAGTGTGTGGTGTGTTCATGTCGCCTCGGCGTACTCACTGCTGCTTTCTGCTGCTCAATGACTTCCCTCCCACTCACATTGCTGCTTCTGTTGCCTCTTTCTCAGAGTCAGAGGGCAAACCACATGCCATGGGAAAAAGAGGAAAACGACAGTGTGAGCTAAAGAACTTGTGCATTTGTCTCTGGTTTATTTCTCAACAGATACATTATTTCTCCATGACATGCGAGCGTATTTACTTTGCGGAAAAGCAGCGTAAAAATATGGAATACTGAATTTAAAAGGGGAGAAATGGAGAGAGAGGTTTGCTTGTTATGTTGGCACAGAGAGGGGCCGCTGTCAGCCTCTTTGCGGGGCCTGAAAGATTGATCACCGCACTTCTTTTCCCACTCGGGGCTCCTCGGGACCTCCCTAAAAATACGCTCCTCCAAACTCCCTGATCTTTATAAAAATCTACATGTGCGTCCTGTGGAGTCTGGATGCCCCATCAGCACACTCTCACTTAGTATTAGCGTTTACATTATTGCTGCTGTATTATTATTTTTTGACTAAGAGGAACAGGAGGCCTCTTCCCCTCCTTCCATGCAGGAGCGACCTCGCTGTGAACTCTCTGTGCGTAAACACAGCGAACATTTTAACACTCATGCATCACACTGTGGAGAGAGTGTGAGAGAAGCTAGCAAAACATTGGTAGTGTGCAGCAGAGGCTATTCAAGGTGGATTTTATTTAGACAACATAAAGGCTTACTATTTTACGCATATACGCACACTTAGGGAAAGCCATTACATCACAAATACAAGAAGAGGTCTATTAAGAAATGTAAATGTTCACTTACACCAACAGGCTGCCTCCCTCCCCAGTTAAATCTAAATGTTTCTCTCCTAGAATCTGCAGACATCTTCTCCATCCTCTCCTCCTGAGCGGCTGCGCCATCTAAAACCCTCCCAAACTTTCTAAATTGAGGATTTTCAGCCTCTGTCACACTTTATAAGATTAATGATCTGTGTGGTGTAAACAGTAGTTTTTTTTTCGAAGGGAGCCATATTGTAAACGGTGGTGGCCAGTCTAATGTTAACAGTCATTACATCACCCAGAGGACCGACATGTGTCCGGGGGATGCGCTATTGTTTGTGCGTAACGCGGGGCCGGGATGCGCCGACCCGCCGCCCACACAGCGCACATGGCGACCGGCCGCCTTCACGTTTTTTCTCCCTGGACTTTACCCCCCATGAGGACTAAACAATAGCAGCTATCCTACGATATAGCCCCTCTCTGCCACAGAAAATAATAATGCTGCTTCCCACAGCCATCACTGCCGTCAGGCCCGGGCTCCTGATTGGTTGTATTCGGTCACGTGACCAGGAATTGGCTGCAATTTCGCCCCATAGATCTTCAGTTTAGCCTACCCAGGTCCCCATACGCTAGTAATATCACCAATATACAATTATTAAATAGCCACCGCATTTACGCCATTGCGGTCGGGACCCTTACACGCTCGTGGTTTTTTTTTTTCATTTATTTTTGTACAAAGCCATATTGTGTTGTGAGCGTGTGCGGGCGTGCTTGCATGTGTGTATGTTTTTTTTTATTTTGGGGAAGGGATTGTTTCGGGGGTCTCGCCGTTTGAGGTAGAAGCCGGTTTGAGGGAGCAATGAATTTTGAATTTGAGAGGGAGATCGGTTTTATAAACAGCCAGCCGTCCCTAGCAGAGTGCCTGACGTCCTTCCCCGCCGTCCTGGAGTCATTTCAAACTTCATCAATCAAGGACTCGACAGTAATTCCGCCTCCCTTTGAGCACACCATCCCCAGCCTCAGCCCCTGCACAGCCAGCCAGCCGAGACCGACTGCTAGGAGCCAGCAGAACCGGAGGACCTCCGTCACTAATGGCCTCCAGACGCAGCACCGAGCCGCCCAGCAGCCCTGCCCGCCCGGCCAGGCCCCTGCCCCGGCCACCGCCATCCTGTCCGGACCGCTGGCCCACGAGTTCCCCTGGATGAAGGAGAAGAAGTCATCCAAGAAGCCCCCCAAGCCTGGGAGCAGCTCCAGCGGTGGCATATCCATCATCCCCCCTGCCTCTTCCTCCCCGTCACCGACCGCCTCCGGGTACGCTTCGGCGGGCATCGAGTCACCCACAGGTCGGTATGTTGGGAGCGGCTGTGTGTGTGTGATGGGAGTGTGATATGTAGCTTGTGCTTTATTTTTGTGTTCATCTTCATTTCACATCCACTCTATAACTTACCATTCATTACACACAGCAAGGATTTGGTTAGATTACATTTTCTTTTTCCAGTGTGTGTGTGTGTGTGTGTGTGTGTGTGTGTGTGTGTGTGTGTGTGTGTGTGTGTGTATTGTGCAGTGCAGTGCTGTGATGCTGTGTCAACAGGGAAGCCAAATCGACACCCCTGCATTATGCTGCAGTGCTTTGCTCTATAATCTTCATCATGCATGCACACATGCACCATTTAACGCGATGTTCCAAATATGTTGGTCATTGTTTTTGTTTAGCATTCAGCATTAAGTTTTAAGAGTGCAAACCAGGCACAGGTCTGCATCATTTTAATTATGCACCATCTAAAGCTTACACTTCCAGTCGTTGTTCTGCCTATACACTTCTTTATTGTGCGTAAATACAGAGGTGGGTTTTTTCATCCATTGTGCAGATGCTGTTGTTTGGGTGCATGGTGGGGCTTCAGCCGCGTCGCCATGGCATTATATATGCATAACACAACTGAGGGGGTAGCCATATTGGATAGAGGTAGGGAATACAATGGCGAGGCAGAGCAACAGAATATGATGGGGTGGGGGTCGGGGGAGGTAGCTGCACACAGGATACAGACTGCACACAATCAGATCGTATTGGGTTTAGGCCATTTCTGTCTTTTCCACTGCCCTCCATTACAATCACTGTACTTTTTTTTCTCCACACACATAAAATCCCACCAGGTCTCGTGTTCCTTTCTCGCCCAATTTCCTGCTTTTTCTGCCTCATTCACAAAGCTATTCATGGTTTAAGTTATGTTTGGTGTCACATCGACATTCCTACATCTCCCTGTACATTTCCCCATGATTTATTTCTTTTCTTCTCTTTCGATTCTCTGATCTCATACTGCATACTCTCACGCCAGACTTTACAGAAGAGAAACCCAGTTTTACCATTATCATCTGCCTTTATCTGACTTTTTACTATATTATTATTTTTTTACCATCAACAAATTGGCCCGCTCTAACAGTTATGGCTTTGGCTGCTACTGTAATCGGAAGGAGTCTTTTTTTACGAGAGTGTTTGTGTTTTATTACTGTTTTATTACAGACAGAAGAGCCGAGGGGATTTCTGCTCGATGCTGAAGCAGCTTATTTCTTGGTTGGAAATCTCGCACGCAATAAAATTGCAGAGGTTTTACAGCTCTCATGAAATAGATTACAATTTGAAGTTTAAACGAACTATAAAATAAAAAAGGCAAAAGATTTTACACATAAATCCCCAATATTATTTTGCTCTCCTTTTATTTGTATTTGTCTCTGCAGACCCGAGCCATGCGGGTCTGGATGGTGGAGCCGGGTCCCGACGGCTGCGCACCGCCTACACCAACACCCAGCTGCTGGAACTGGAGAAGGAGTTCCACTTTAACAAGTACCTATGCCGGCCCAGGAGGGTGGAGATCGCCGCGCTGTTGGACCTGACCGAGCGACAGGTGAAAGTTTGGTTCCAGAACCGGCGCATGAAACACAAGCGCCAGACTACGCACCACCGGGACGGAGGGGGGCATGAATCCATCGACCCGGGCGGGTTTGAGCCGCTCGAAGGCGCCGATGCCTCCTCTCCGTACTCGAGCCAGCCGTTGGAAGCATCTGGCACCGGGGAGGCGACGTCGGACGGAGAGGCGGGGACCTGCAATCCATCTTCGGCCGCCTACGCGAATGACAGCGGGGATAATACACAACCCACGCCGGAGGAGGGAGGCCGATTGAGCCGCCCTGAACGCCCACCGCTTCCAGGGGCATCTGACTCCTCTGACTCCCCTCCTGCGCCTCAGAACTCCGCCGATATCCCGGGTCTAATGCAGCTCAGCGAGGCCGGGCCCGCAGCTCCCGATCCGTCCTTCTCCGAGCAGCGGGATTCCTCTGCTCCTGCTGACGCGTCCTCATCCACCTCCTCGCTCCCCGACCTCACCTTCTTCGCCGTGGACTCCTGCCTGTCTCCCAGCCTGCAGAGCTCCCTGGATAGCCCGGTGGATTTCTCCGAGGAGGACTTCGATTTATTCACAAGCACACTGTGCACCATAGATCTGCACAACCTCAACTTCTGAGAGAAATAAAGAAGACTAATAAAAGAGGAGGACGGGTGAACAATCGAGCGGAGGCGACGGCTGTTTAAAAAGCATTAATGCTTCGAGGCAACATTCCTGAAACATTTCTGAATGAATTGATGTTCTTTTCAAAATATTGGTTCGTCTTTTTGCTGGTGTTATTTTGTGGCTATGATATAGAGATAGGCCTAATTACATTTTTAAACATCGAAGGAACATTTGATTTTTCCACCATCGAAACGTTTTTTTTCTTGTCCATTCTGCCTATTTATTGCCTCGTTTTTGTTCAAATGATTAGCCATTTTCCGTTTGTGTGGATTTTTCCTCGTGCATTTTGGTGCAGCTTCATGGATTCTAAATAACTTCTCAGGAACTGTTCGATGCAGAAAGCTGGACTACTTTTACACAATCTCAACTCCAGAGAAGCCCTGCTGATGACCCGAGTTTTAGACCCGTTTATTTATTGAGATTCTTTAATAGTGAAAATCCAAATTATTTATTGTACATATATTTTCATAGTGGAATAATAATAATAAAAACACACAAACATTTACAATGTCTTTGTTTTGGCTAAATTAATTAACGGAGTGCCTAATAACACCTAATAATTGTGTGAAAATATATACGGCATGCAGTAGCCTAAATATATTTTTGTATGAAGTGAACGATAATAGTAGCTGCTTACAGTGAATTTTTTTAATAGCCTATCGTAAATAACAAATAAAATGAGCATCAGTAGAACTATTATTATTATGCTAATGTTTATTGTTAATAGTTTTACAATATTTAGCCAAATTGGACATTTTGAATCTGTTTAAATAGCCATAGGCCTATATTTTGTTACATAAGAGGTCGCCTAGTTTTAAACCAGATTGTTCTTTTATTCTAATTGTTAAGATAAGGCTTAAGGCTATGTCATGAGGCTATGTGTTATTTAATTTGTTTGATCATCTGATATCCTATTTTAATGTTGTGTCATGATGCTAGTTTCCAGTTTAAATGTTCCATCTTGTTTTCCCACCCTTTAGGCTACAACATAAACATATCCTGATATAGCCTGGCATGGCCCAGATATGGTTGTTTACACAGAGATAACCCTTAAGAGGGAGATATTTTCCAGAGCAGATAAAAAGAGGAGAAACAGTCTGAGGCCACAACGATTGTTTCCACACACACAATTGTTTCCCTCCTTCACAGTTAGCTTAGCATTACATTGGTAGCCCTCTGCCTCGGAGCTGGAGCCTATGGTTAGCATAGCATGGCCTAGCTTCCACCATGTCAGAGCAGCAGAGATGCTACAATGTAGTCTTTGAGGAGGCCCAGAGCTAACATGAGCTAGCTACTTTAGTGAAGCTAACTGTAGCTTGTATTGCTAATTATCCTCCTCTATTAAGATAGAAGGGTAAATATAGAGCAAACCTTGAATTAGGATGGTTACATGGTTAAGAGAGATAGAGTGTAGTTTGTGTGTGTTGCTAACTAGCTGCTCCTCCCCCCACAGTCAAAATGGCGCTGAAGACAAAGCAGGATGTGAACAATGAGCAGTGGCAGCCATTACAGGATTACTGCTCAGTGTGACAGGCATGGTGTTCACTGCATTTACATATAATAAGGATAAGAATAGTAATATATAATAATATATCATTCTAATTATAATAGCAATAATAATATATTAGCATATGCATATTTTTTGATATATTTTGTAGAATTTAAATATTTTTTGAAATTAAATTGGCAAAAAAACATAAGCAGGCTGCAAAGTATACGAGAAAATAGGAACATGTGGGTTGATATTGGTAACACAGTAAACCATGGTGTTATATTGCAATGACATTGTCAATAGTGATCTATTAATGAATGCCTTTGAATAGCCTACATAACACATAGGGACTCTTGGTTTAATAAACCCTGCCTAATCACCACTCCATCACCATGAGAAAATTGAGGCCAATTACAATTAGATAAAGATTGTAAAAATCCTTATCTGGGAGAGCCTTATTTAAACATGGTATAACTTAGTGTTTCCGTGGAATTTCTTAAAATGTGGCAAATACAATAATAAATCAACCCCACTCATATTCACTGCGACTGATGCGTGCACTATGTTTTATAATAATAACATAATGAAAACACATACAGAGACAAACTCACCTGATGCGTTTGAGGACAGGTTTTACATTGTGTTGATTTAAGTCCTACGGAAACCAAAGGAACACATAATATAACAATGACAATCACATATTAAAATAGTTATAAAGCTATACTACCACAAAGAGTAACGATAACATTGATAATATAATAACTACAACAACAACAAAATAATAATAATAATAATAATAATAATAATAATGCACAATATTTAATATTTGAATAACATAATCCTCATGCTGTTTCATATTGTCTATGTCCTGTAAGGGCATTACATGTAATCAATGCAGTGACATATTATGTGAATTAGATTACAATATAGTAGAATAAATGTTTTTGACCAGCATGCACCATACCCCAGTATAGAATCATGGGGAACTCCACTGATCTAGGCACGTCACCACTGTCCAAAAAACAGAGGTAAAATAAGATGAGCTAAAATGAGCTAAGCTAAGCTCAGTTGAGCTAAACTGGCTAAACCCAACACAAATTGGCTAAAACAAGCTGCTACTGGCTTCAGACGAGTTAATGAACCAAATCATTTTATTTCCCGAAATGTTCAACTTTTAATTTGCAAAAAATAGGTATCTATTGGGCTGGTAAACTGAAGACAGTCACATAAAAGAAATACAGTAAGTCATATTTAGCAAGTAACCAATCATGTCACATCTGATATGTTGCCCTGTGATTAGCTCTCAACATATTTTTCATTTGTGCATAATAAAATAAGTTAAAATATAAATAACACAAGGTGAACCGCTTATTATGTCATCGTGCCTCAATGTCTGTTACAAATCAAATGCAGTAATACCCATATTAAAATAACAAATATTGTATGGCCTTCAAAAAGCTTCATCAAGAGAAGTTGTTAAAGATCTTTTTGTTGTTGTAAAAATAGCTTAGGAGAGACTGCCAAGTGAAGCAGAGAAAGCTACTTATAACTGGGCCTCTGTACCTCATTGAAAACTGGCCTTGTCTAAATGAACACTTTGATATGTGGCCAGATTCTTGAGAAACAGTCCTGGCCAATGAGAAAGGTCATCTAACTCTGCTTCCCCTCCAGCAAAGCTAATGTATAGCTTCAGCTATCAGCTCTAAGATCAAGTGTGCGTCCTCCAAAGGGACTTATCTCTGCATCATCTCTGTATCAACATTGTTTTTTGCAGAGCTATAAAGGAATACTTGCCAGGACAAAAAACAGAAACGATTAACTTTGCACATATTGGATAGGATTATTATACCCCATTTATTTGTCAATTTCAGAATGCTAAAGCCTTTTACCTGCTTAACGGTTCAGTTGATAACTTTTAGTCATATTTACTCCTGATTTGCACTTGCAATGCATCTAGGAGTGCAAATGAACATGATCTTAAAACTATAATGACATACTTTGTCATAGTTTCTTGTTCCAGTGTGTGGGTGCTTAACAGCAGGCTAACACATGTTTCTGAAAAGATTTGAGGTACTAAATGCAGTAACAGAATGTTCATATATACAGTATGTGACTTTGCGCTGCCTAGTTTGAATGTTTGATTGACACTTCGTCATAGGCCCCTCCATTATTTATTTATTTTTGGCAGTTAAATCTTTAAAATGCCATCAAGAGCACAATTGGAGGCAGAGGAAAAAAACAATCAGTCTGAAGCCAATCTGTCAAGATGTGGTAAAGGTTGAACACATATTGTAAAAAGGTAATTTTTCTATAATCAGTGCTAAGCTTTAAGTTTAGTGAAGAGTCACAGAAAATGTAAACAAGCACATTAATTATATATAAAGCTCATATTAGTTAACTAACTTCAATGCACATGGCACGTGATGAGTGGGTTAGGAAGGACTTTAAGGAAATATAAACTATAATTAAAAAACAGCAAATATGGATGTAAAAAAACAACTTTATATACGTATAAAGCTTATATTGAACTTCTTTTAAATAATGCCTGTTAACCAAACTGAATATATGGCATCCACTGCAACACACACTCTCCATCTGAGTGTATCCTAAAGAGATTACTGCAGAGTACATATGCTGGGAGACAAATCTCACCTTCTGAGTGCCTGTGTGTGTGTGTGTGTGTGTGTGTGTGTGTGTGTGTGTGTGTGTGTGTGTGTGTGTGTGTGTGTGTGTGTCAGTAATCTCTCTCTCTCCTGGCTGTCACCGCCTGTCGGCTTGCTGCCATGCTGTAATATGCGGACTGCTCCTTTATCTCCTACATCACCGTCACCATCACTGTTATGATTCTGCCTCTTTGGTGTGTGTGTGTGTGTGTGTGTGTTTGTGTGTCTGTGTGTGATATTGCATAACTCAGGCGTGACAGATCACCCACTTAGCAGCACTGGTGAAATATATGTGAGCGCTGGATTTTTATCATCCCGGGCGTCAAGAGGAAACTTTACCGTCAAACACTGCTCGACTCACACACATTAATGTTGCTGACACACGTCTCAACCTGGCAGACAAAGTGGAGGGATTATAAGGACGACTTCAAGGTAACTCTTGTACCTATAGGTGGAAAACTGTTTCCAAAACGCAGCAGAAAGGCAAAGTATGGCTCCACTTTCACATAAAACAACACTGTTGACTTTAATTAAATGTATTATGTCAACAGATTTCACGTTATTGTATTAGGTTTATTAGTTGAAAGCAATAGTATTAAGTTCAAATAAAGATAAAGGTTCAACTTAATATTATTGCTTTCAACTAACCTAATACTGATTTGATTGATATGAAACTATAATAAGAACAATTTGCCACATTTTGAAACATGTATTTTCATTTACTAACAGCTTTTTGAAGTGTACAAGTGTGCATTTGATACTTATTTTAAGTAAAATCTTTATATGTGTCTTCATGACATTTATAATTTAAGAAATTGTGAAATCAATCAATGGATAACCAATATTCAAACCTGCATTATTACATACCAGACAGATTTTTGTCAACCAGGCAAACCAAAAGTGTATTTTTGTTACAGCTTATGAATAGATCTGTGTGGTTTGCTTAATTGTACCTAATTGTAATGTTACATTATCTAATGTGGACGCTGGTATCCAAAGTGACCCACAATAAGTATTAAACCCTGAAGATACAAGCTCTAAAAGCAAGAATCCTGCAGGTTCATTCACTTTCAATAATCCAAACCCTTTGAAGTGCTATACGTACAGAAGTGAGACTTTAGTGCAGACCAACAGGTGGGTTTTCATTCTGAACAGATGTAGAATCTCTGCTGTCCTGATATCAACGAGGAGCTCTAATTCTTATCTGGATTTTGGAGACGGGATAGCAAACAGTTTGAGCTTTACTGCAGAATGAAGACCCAGTTGGTTTCACATCCATCTCCTGAAGGAGGGCGATTCTCTGCACATCTCACATTAACACTTGGATGGACCTGCAGATTCCATGACATCACAGCTAGGTTAAACCCAATCCTTGTCCAGTATGCAGCTTCCACAGGAATGATGTGAATGCTGTAAAGTCCCGGTCATGAACCCTGAGAAAGCACTCAGTAAGGACACTTTAACACTTTAAAGTATGCAACGTTAAAAAGTATTTAAAGGTACTTGAACAGATGATAGTGAAATCAGACAAATGATCATTCAGAGCTTGGTATGTTCATAGGATTTGTCTAGAAGGGTTTTGCAATTTGTATTTGCCACAAATAAAGCCATAAGTACAAATGATAACCCTTTTATAAAGGGATTGTTTTTCTATTATCAGATTTGATCTATGAACACCTTTGTCAACATCCCACCATTTGAGGTTTTATTTGATAATGTTAGGTTTAATTATACAACAATAACATGAAACCAGTAAAGGTATTAAAGACAATCAAATACATTCATTTATACGTTTATTCCACTCATGGCAATTATTATAAAACAACACATGAACACTTGAATCAGTTTTCCCCATGATGAAACAAGAGCAGGGAGAAGAACGTTTTATTTAACCTGCCCGTTATTCAAATTCAGTCACAGCTGCTCATAAATACTTAAAGCCACATCAAAACCAAAATCACAATCGAAAGTCAACACAACTATCTACCATCATATGAATGACATGTTCACACTGTCTAATTATTCTTTCTTCATACATTTTCTCAAACCAAAATATGTTCATAGTGCCCTTTAAAATCATTTAGTAAAGGAGGAGGCATGTGGCGCAGTAGTCTAGTGCATTGCTGTTCGGATCAGGGGAGCACAGGTTCAAACCCCACTGCAGTCAGCATGTCGTTGTGTCCCTGAGACACTTCACCCCAAAGTGCTCCTGTGGGGATTGCCCACAGTATTGAGTCTGTAAGTCGCTTTGGATAAAAGCGTAATAAGTAACATGTAAAGAATTCCCATTTAACACATTTGTGTTAAAAGTCTGTGCAAACTGGCACTTAAAGTTACATTTCCTTCTATGTTGCTCATCCTCTGAAGTTAAAACTAATTTGTGTTGTATATGTTCTGGTAGTATTCTGAAGAAGTCTTAATCAGTTAAATCTTTGCATTTGAACAGCCATGACTCAATAAACAGTGTGTGTGTGGGTTCTCATGCGGGGGGGTGCAATATGCTTTGAATTTGATTGTATTGAGGTTTCACTGTTAACCAAAACGAGACAGTTACATATTCACAACATCACATTTCTATTTTGAATGGGGCAGAGATGGAGTGAGTCCTGGACTCTGACTCGAGTCGGACTCGAGTGCCGATTTTCGGGACTCCCGACTCGGACTCGCGACTCGACTCGGACTCGACTCGGACTCGCTCACTGATTGACGCGGACTGGACTCGGACTCTTGAATTTTTCACCCACAATGACTCGGACTTGACTTGTACATTGACGCTCCGACTTGGACTCGGACTCGAGCAAGTTTTGTCTCGAGTCAGATGTAGGCCTACTCTGTCCATGGCCAACTTGGGGCCCCAAGCAACATTGTGAGATGAGGGCTGTCCCACCCCCCAACCGACAGGAGTGAAACCATTTTTTTTGGAAACAAAGTACTTTGCAAATATAATTCCTGTTTATTATTATTATCAACAGTTACTTTTTATACAGTGAGGTAAATGGTAAATGTGCATGTATGTCGTTCAGTGTGCGTTTACAGGTGAATACGTCTGCATTTCCTGCCAAATACTAGCCTCAAAAAGATTACAATATAATGAATGCAAATAAACTACTTCTACTAATAATAATCATAATCAATTCAATAATATAAATACTATATTATTTTATTATAATATAGTTGTAATATAGTAGACAAACATGCTTATGACATGCTCAAAAACTGATATTTCTTAAATCTGTATTGAAACGTAATTCCCTCTGTCAGCAATGTATCAACAACTACACACATTTCTATCAGTACTTCTCTGTGTTGTGATGACGACATGACGATGACTGTTAGGAGTTAACGGGAGAGGCTGCATCACCATGACGATGACTGTTAGGAGTTAAGGGGAGAGGCTGAACGTCACCATGAAATGTGCAAATTAACATACAAATGAATAAAAGGGGAAAAATGCTCCATGTGTTTTAGGCTGTACACTTGAACTGTTATGTAAGCCAACTAGAGAGACAGTGTATTACTCTTCCTCCTGTACATATATATTGCACGGAGACCTGCGCTGAGAATTGCGCACAAGCCGAGGTCATAAGCCGAGGCCCCCTGTGCGAGGCCCCCTGCGCAATGTGAAGCCCCATGCAGCCTGCATGATCGGCCTGTAGGGAGGGACGGCCCTGCGTGTGCACCTGCGAGGCGAGTTCACATACTGGGCCCCCACTATTCCAGTCTAAAGATGTCCAGAGACACACCCCGCCTCCTGCTGTATGCTTTCACACATTCTGCTTCCACATTGGAAAAGAGCAGCGCAAAATGCTCGTTACATGGAAAACAGATAGATGGAATCATTGTGACACATTCTAATGTCCTGCCAGCGGAGTATCACAATGTGATTCATGGAAAAGCTACACACAATCTGTGTGTTGTTACACGTCAGATTACATGCAGGAGACACTTTTTGTTTTATGTGAACTTTTATTTCAGGAGACCAGGCTGTTTGCGCTTTACTGTTCTCTGTGAGTGTTTAGCATCATCTAAGCTAAGTTACCATCCGTTCTGTAGGGGGGCACAGGCAGATGATCAATGGCACAGCCTCTGAGGGCCCCATCAATTCACACACACTTACACACACTCACACTGTATATTGAGTTGTCAGGTAAGCCTTGGAGGATACACACCAAACACAAATTCCTCAGTGTGTGTTTCTCTCTCTCTCTCTCTCTCTCTCTCTCTCTCTCTCTCTCTCTCTCTCTCTCTCTCTCTCTCTCTCTCTCTCTCTCTCTCTCTCTCTCTCTCTCTCTGATAGGTCAATAAAGAGCCATTCCCCAGCATTTACTGGTCTAAAGGTACAAACTCAGACAATTATCCAACTGGACCAATTAGCAGCCAGCGGACTGCTGAGTGCTAAGCTCAATGCTAACAAGCAGCCATGTTTATCAAGCTGACTACTGACATGGCTGAAACTGTCCAATCAGGAAACTGCTTGTCTACTGCAGGGAAAGTGACCCATAAAACCTTTGGGAAAATATTGTATTTTCTTATGTGTTGCAAAGAGAAAAAAGGAGAATTGGGTCCTGAAATAGACATTGGGACATAAAGACAAGTATGGCACAATAGAACTGTTTGAATTGGAGAAGAACGTTGACAATGGTGAGTGTTTGTGACATGACATGTAATATTAGGCAATTTAATATGACTGCATTCATTGGCTTCAAATAAGCCAAACATTTAAGTGCGTACAAAAGTATTTTGTCTAGGTGCAGGGGAAACCGATGGGTTTTCTGTCTGTCCTGATATAAATGGAGAACAAGTGGAAAGGGGAACATATAAGACACTAATTATTGGTAATCATCCAATATGATTGTAAAGGAAAAGAGATACTGGGCTGAATGTTGGAACAATACAGTTTGTTAGATGGGGGTCAGGATTATTCAAGGCCACTGAATCCCATCATATAATCAACACCTTCAAGTTTCTCAAACTTCTCATGTCCAAATAAATCAACAACATCGCCATGGTTCTCCAAACCATTTTAGCAGATGCTTATCAGGTCTGGATCAACAGACAGAGACACACCATTTGGGCAAAGCGTCTTGGGAACTTATTTGAATGCTCACATTGAAGGCCATTTGCAACACGAGTTTGATCCTTGAGTCGTTCCACCATGAAGCCCATTGCAATACTCACTGTCCACCATCAGCTGTGTGTAGCTAAGGACAAATAAGGCTACTATTTTATTAACAATCATACTTGGGTTACTACAGTCTGGAGGACAATGTTATCATGTTCACAATAGCAATGATATTCCAACAAAGCAAGAACAATTTATTATATACATGTTATATGAAAAAATCTAATGCATACATAAAGTGAAACCGTACAAACAAACCGTAGTTACAATATAAGTCATCTGTGGATTTATAAAATACTCTGAGCACAAACCCCTGGAGCTAATGTTGAATCTGGGCATTGAGAGCAACATTATGGTAATGCAAACAGGTACATAACTCCTGCTATTGCTCTCCTCAGGAACAGCACATGACAGACTTTTAGCTTGCAATGCTAACTTACAATATTAATGCAACTCCTTTGGACAGTGGCCATCTGTGGGTATGTGCGGTCCACCCAATGGCAGGAATAGCGTTTTTAACATTCAGAACTTAAAATGCTTTTAAAGACCATGATGGTGCTATGTTCTTAAGTGGTTTTCTATTTAAATATAATCTTACATTCTGTATAAATGTCGTTATGGGCTGCAGTGATGGACATAACAAAGGTATATCACCAGCATGTTCTTCATATTAGACATTAAAGGAACATTTGATATTGATCGATATTCTATCTGTCCAGTGGCTTCATCTCCTGAACACCTAAACACATACAAACTGTGGCTTTGTGTGAGAGTGCTCATCGAATAACGCAACACAGTCAAATGTAGCTACAGAATTTACAAAAAGAATTGAGTGTGGCCAGTTAGAAACGTTTTGACAATCTCTAATCGCACACATTGAAACGTAACATATGCAAGGTTGTTTTTGTTTGTGTTTGAAATGTAAAGTGTCCATATAAGGGTGGCAATATGCTACGCTTCGTCTTCTGCTTTAATTTGCACTATGAGGTGGCATCACCATACAGGCGCTAACTGACCAGCAGAGACAATCCAGACCATCACTTTTTACTGGCCCTAATGTTTTCAAGCATTGTATCATTATAACTTACGGCTTTATACAATGTTGTGTAATTCCCTTGAAATGCCTTGTGTGACTCATGCTGAGGAACTGATGGGAAATAATTAGACTCATGCCGAAATGGGCACGTTCACATTATTTATATTCAGCAGACCAGACGCCTCCACAAAACTACGATGATGTGGCACAGACAGTTCAGACAAGATGGAGATCAGGGCCTTCATTTAGTCTTAAACTATTATTCATGTTCAATACCAGCTTGGGTTGTTCAATGCTTTAAGCTCTGCTGTAACACCTAACTCCTTCTGAGTCTGCTGGGGGGTCCCTGGTTGTGTGAAGAAGTTGTAAAGACTGTCAAGGGTGGTACAAAAATCTCCTTGCTGTGCTCACAGGTACCCACCTAAACCAAGGCTCCATGCGTGGGCCATGCAATAGATGAACACCTCAAATGGAGGCTGCAGCCACATGTTGTAGCTCCATTAACATGGCCTGATATGACGGTTGCTCGATGATAACTCTGTGCTACAATGGGTCAACTTTACAGGCCACACTGCTGCAGAAACTGTTTCAGAACAATCCACAATTCCGACAAATGACTCTTTTATATCCAGCATCTCTGTGACACGTATGACTCGCTTCTGCTTCAAAAAAGTGCTCTGTCCAAAATAATGGAAAACGTCCGACTTGTCTCATTAAAATCAGCTAAACGTTTTTTTTCATTCCTGTACAGCATTAGTTGCAAAGTTTGAATCCTAATGTCTCTTACTGCACTGTGACTAACTGCATGGTAAACAGAATACAGCTTCTCTTTGCTGTGTTCTCACTTTATGAACCTACACATGTTGGGTTATTGTCTACCTGCAGTCCTCAGGGACAACAAATAGCCTCTGTCGCCTTTGCCAGGCGACAGAGGCTCACCGGGCTCCAGAGAGCTGGGGATAAGAGTAGGCGGGAAGGTGATACATCTGCGTAGAACCTGGACATAGACACATCACAGAGAGTATGGTAAAGCATCTGAGGCTGGGCAGTCCAAAAAAGGTTGCTAGTGGCTAAACATGGTAGATACTGTGAAACAGTCGGTGCCCATTTCTGACTGCAAGTGTGAGTGCAAACGTAAGTGCTATTGTACATCACAGTGGTTCTCCACTTGTGGCTTTTTTTGGACTGCTTGCAGCATCTATGTTTAGTCAACAGAAAATATCACCCCCAGGACTCCCCTCTGTTTCTGGTGAGGAAAGCAGTCAGGTATAACCACAACCAACACTGCCCAAGCTCCAGTAAACATGAATAATGAGTAAAGAATACTAAAGAGAAAATACCTACCTAATAGATCTGGCTCTTACCGCATCCAAAACAAAAGATTCACGCTCACAATTTCTGTGATATGAGAAAAGCCTTCTTCCAATACTTGAGTAGGCGGCCCTTCATTGTGGCCCTGGACACATTTGCATAGACACTGCTGAAATAATTCACATTCATACCAAGTGCTAGCAGCAGGTGGTATGGTCGTTTGGTTTTTGTCCTATGCAAAGTGTGTGTTTGCTTCACATACATGCAGGTGTTCCTAAGATATGTCATTGTTTTGAGTTCAGTGCTCAACATATTGGATTGATCAAACTGCACAATGTCGGGGGTTGTAATTAATAAGCTTTCTTTATTGTTTGATTTACTGATAATTCTCTTTATTAATAAATTGAACATTTGGTTTTTAAAATGTCAAAAATTGCTTGTCCAACACCCATTAATATTGGAAGGATAATAAGAACATCAAATGAGCATGGAACTTACAAATCTGAGAAGATAGAACAAAGTGACAATGGGACGTTCTGCTATCAGTTAATCAGTGATTCAATTGATTGACTATTTCATCCATTGGCAGTAAGGGCCATATCAAGGTACCTCAAACTAAATGGCAATACGTCCTGCAGTAGTTAGACACTAGTGCTGTAACAACAGGTTTTCAGTCAGCAACAGCAATCAGGGCTAAAGCTAGTTAGCCCTGCAGGTCCCCACACTCACCACTGGATGTCAGCTCCAACAAAACTCTACATCCACTGAAAAACTGACTTTAATTTAATATTTGATGTCAACAGATTTCACATTATTGTATTAGGTTAGTTGAAAGCAAGAATACTATGTTTAAATACAAAATATTATGTTGTACTTAAAGGTGGGGTACACTGTAAAAAAAGATTGTAATTTTACAGGAAATAACTGTACATTATTATAGTAATTATCATGTTTTTTTTAAATAACTTGCAAAATCCTGTAAAATTACAGATATTAAAGGTGGGGTAGGTAAGTTTGAGAAACCGGCTCGAGATACACTTTTTGTTATATTCCATGGAATGCTCTTAACATCCCGATAGCAATGAATATCTGAAGTGCTTTGACAACAAATCCATAAAAAAATGTAATCTGTGGAAGCCTACTGTAAAAAGCACGAACAATCATCTGAGCCGGCCCGGCTAAAATAACTGGATGGCCTACCTGCCTGTCAGCCTTCCATCTGTGCACAAACTTATCTCGTGCCCTCATTGGTCATGTGCGTGTTCGTGTGTGTTGGAGGAGGGGCTCTGTGAGGAGGTGGCAGATTTTTTCCGGCTGTGTATTTTCAAATTCTAGCGCACTCGAGCTGGTTTCTCCAAAATGACCTACCCCACCTTTAACTATAAATTAAAAACCCAAAACATTATTTTAAGTATTTTGACAATAAAAACAAATAACGTTTATTTAGTTTTTTAACGAATTTACTATATAATATTTACAGTATTTTTGCACTTTCAGAAAATACATGCAGATGTACGTAAAATAAAAAGTATTATCTGTAATTAAATATGTAACTCGTAATATAAAAGTGTATTACTATTATAAGACTTTAAGATATTTCTTTGTAATTTTATGATAAACATAAAACTGTAAAAAAGCGTCACATAAAAAAAAATAAAAAAACTGCATAAAATAGTTATGATTTTACTTAAAATAAAATTAGCTGTATACAGTAGCATATAATAGTCATAGTATATATTTATGTCAGTCAGGTGGCTTGAATTTATTTTCCAAATAAATAAAATCATCTAGGTCGTGGAGAGTGACGTAATTGACGCGACACACACACTGCAGATTGACAACTTTCTAGAATGGCACAAAAAAGGATTTTGGATTTTTTTCTCCAACAAAGAACGCAATAAAAAGAGTGGACCACCAGCTACTCCTCAGCCCACCACCTCTACAACTAGAGTAATATGACACAGAAGAGACTGACACATCTGACTTTGATGCATGTCCATAGTAACATTTTGGACAATGTGGATGTATCTGCTCTAATGAGGGTCTTCATTAGTGCCACCCCAGGCTACATTTGGAGTTGTGTGAAGCCCCAACACAAGGTAAAACGATATTTTTCCTTTAATGCTGCTGCCGCTGTGCAGTGTTTTGCCTTGTCAATCAGTTAAAATTGAATTCATAGTTTTATTAATATTGTAAATAATATTTTCTGACTATTTGTAATGTTATGTAGGTTTGTAAGACCCATAGTTAGCATGTGGGCATGTGCAGCTGTTAAGTGATGTAGGTCTATAATGGTTTATTAAGCCTAACAGTGAGACACCCCAGGTGAATAGGGTAATTTCTCCAGTTAATTACCTACAATAAGGCAATTGTTTTTTGTATTACAAGTTTTCTGAATATGCAAATGACCATTATCTCATTACATTTGCGCGTATTTTAACACATTTCAGGAACCGAAATCTGAACTTTGGATAAAGCCAGGTTCAAAATTCTCGTTTCATTTTGTAGTCATATTAGCATCTAAGTCTTTTACAGAAGGGATTTTGGATATCTCTTTTTATCACTCCATAAATCAGAAAATACTGTCAACAGCCCTAAAATATCAATTTTCGCCATTTTTCTCTAGGTATAAAATCTTATATAATTCAGGCTAGGAATGACATATGAACAAACCCTTCTGAAAAAAGCCTTCATAATATTGATAGGAATATAACTGGAAGGTGTGGTGTATGTAAGTGCAACTGAAGTGGACATTTCGGACTCAGAGTAGGAGAAAAAACTCATTTTGAGAAAACGACCTTTTAAGGCAAGGCAAGGCAAGTTTATTTATATAGCACTTTTCAACACAAGGCAATTCAAAGTGCTTTACAAAAAAATGAAAGACATTAAGAAAATGGCATTTAAAATCAGTCATTAAAAAGAAAAGCTAATAAAATAAACATTAAAAGAAAAAATACATGGATAAAAGTTACAGTGAAAAAGGTTACAGTGCAGTCTAAGATATGAATAGTTCAATTAAAAGCAGCGACAAAAAGAAAAGTCTTCAGCCTGGATTTAAAAGTAGTCAGAGTTGCAGCGGACCTGCAGGTTTCTGGGAGTTTGTTCCAGATGGAGCATAATAACTGAACGCTGCTTCTCCATGTTTAGTTCTGACTCTGGGGACAGAAAGCTGACCAGTCCCTGAAGACCTGAGAGATCTGGATGGTTCATAATTTAGCAGTAGGTCAGAAATGTATTTTGGGCCTAAACCATTCATCCATCCATCCATCCATCTTCTTCCGCTTATCCGTGGTCGGGTCGCGGGGGTAGCAGTTCCAGCAGAGAGCCCCAAACTTCCTTTTCCCTGGTGACATCAACCAGCTCTGACTGGGGGATCCCAAGGCGCTCCCAGGCCGGAGAAGAGATATAATCCCTCCACCTGGTCCTAGGTCTACCCCTTGGTCTCTTCCCAGCTGGACGTGCCTGGAACACCTCCCTAGGGAGGCGCCCAGGTGGCATCCTAACTAGGTGCCCGAACCACCTCAACTGGCTCCTTTCGACGCGAAGGAGGAGCGGCTCAACTCCGAGTCCCTCCCGGATGACCGAACTTCTCACCTTATCCCTAAGGGAGACACCAGCCACCCTGCGGAGAAAACCCATCTCGGCCGCTTGTATCCGCGATCTCGTTCTTTCGGTCATGACCCATCCTTCATGACCATAGGTGAGGGTAGGAACGAAAATGGCCCGGTAGACAGAGAGCTTTGCCTTCTGGCTCAGCTCCCTTTTCGTCACAACGGTGCGGTAAAGCTACTGCAGTACCGCTCCCGCTGCTCCGATTCTCCGGCCCATCTCACGCTCCATTGTTCCCTCACTCGAGAACAAAACCCCGAGATACTTGAACTCCTTCACTTGGGGTAAGGACTCATTCCCTACTTGGAGTGGACAGTCCATCGGTTTCCTGCTGAGAACCATGGCCTCAGATTTGGAGGTGCTGATCCTCATCCCAGCCGCTTCACACTCGGTTGCGAACCGATCCAGTGAGTGCTGAAGGTCGCAGACCGATGAAGCCATCAGAACCACATCATCTGCAAAAAGCAGTGGTGCAATCCTTAGTCCACCGAACTGCAGACCCCCTCCCCCATGACTATGCCTCGAAATCCGATCCATGTATATTACAAACAGGATTGGTGACAAAGCGCAGCCCTGGCGGAGGCCAACCCTCACCGGAAATGGGTCCGACTTACTGCCGAGGACCCGGACACAGCTCTCGCTTTGGGAGTACAGAGATTGGATGGCCCTGAGTAGAGACCCCCTCACCCCATACTCCCGCAGCACCTCCCACAGTAACTCCCTGGGAACCCGGTCATACTCCTTCTCCAAGTCCACAAAACACATGTAGACCGGATAAGCATACTCCCAGGCCCCCTCCAGGATCCTTGCGAGAGTAAAAAGCTGATCCGTCGTTCCACGACCAGGACGGAATCCGCATTGTTCCTCCTCAACCATTCAGTGCTTTATAAACCAGCAGCAGTATTTTGAAATCTATTCTTTGACACACAGGAAGCCAGTGTAAAGACTTCAGAACAGGAGTGATGTGATCCACTTTCTTAGTGTCAGTGAGGACTCGAGCAGCAGCGTTCTGAATCAGCTGCAGCTTTCTAATAGATGTTTTAGTGAGCCCTGTGAAGACACCATTGCAGTAGTCCAGTCTACTGAAGATAAAAGCATGGACAAGATTTTCCAAATCCTGCTGTGACATTAGTCTTTTAATCCTAGATATATTCTTTAGGTGATAGTAGGCTGATTTAGTAACTGTTTTAATGTGACTGTTGAAACTCAGGTCAGAGTCCATGACTACACCTAGATTTCTGGCTCTATCTGTTGTTTTGAACATTGCAGACTGAAGCTCAGCACTAACTTTTATACGTTCTGCCTTGGCTCCAAAAACCATTACCTCAGTTTTATCTTTTTTTAATTGGAGAAAGTTCTGACACATCCAGTCATTGATTTGTTCAATGCACTTACTCAGTGTTTATTACGCAGAGTGAAGCAGGTAGGACCCAAACGCAGATTACACTTGACGATACCTTTATTTCAAGGCTTTAAATAAACTTGGACAAACAAAACACTCTTCGGTGAACTGGGTCACATACAAAAGAAGCACCAACACTGAACACAGGACGAGACAAGACTAAATACAGGGAGGGATAATTACAAGACAAGACACAGCCGGGCAGGGGAGGAGAAACACAAGGGCCACAGGTGAACACAATCAGCTAACGAGACACAGGTGAGGAAACTAACGACAGGAGGAAAAACACAGGGAAAAGGACCAGACAATAACCCAGGAGGAAAACATGGCATAGAAAACAGTGAAAACACCCAAACCTAGACATAGACCCGTGACCTGACATGACAACCGTGACAGAACCCCCCCCTCAAGGGACGGATTCCAGACGTCCCTAAACCCCAAAAACAAAAGTCCAACACAGTCCAGCAGGGTGGGTGGAGGGGGTCCGGAGGAGGGACGTATCCCTAGGCCACCAGGGTGGGTGGAGGGGGTCCGGAGGACGGGACTAAGCTGACCACCCAGGAGCCCAGTAGGGGAACAGGAAGGGATCTCGGGCGAACGGCCCGGGGGCAAGGCAGAGTCCAAGAAGGGGGACTCGGGCGGACGGCCCGGGGGCAAGGCAGAGTCTAAGGTGGGGAACTCGGGCGGACGGCCCGGGGGCAAGGCAGAGTCCATGGTGGGGAACTCGGGCGGACGACCCGGGGGCAAGGCAGAGTCCAAGGTGGGGAACTCGGGCGGACGACCCGGGGGCAAGGCAGAGTCCAAGGTGGGGGTCTCGGGCGGACGGCCCGGGGGCAAGGCAGAGTCCATGGTGGGGCGAAGGCCACAGCGGGCGAACTCAGGGGGCCGAGCATGAGGGCGAAGACCAGACAGCTCCGGAGGCCGGGCAGGACCCGGTGTCGGCCGGACAGGAACCGGAGCCGGCGGGACAGGCTTCGGCAGGATCCCCCACGGAAGAGGACCAGGAGTTGGCAGGACCCCCAGCAGGAGGGTGGACGACGGGACCTCCAACGAGACAGGACAAAGGGTTGGCAGGACCCCCGGCAGGAGAGTAGTCGGCGGGGCCTCCAACGGGACAGGACACAGGGTTGGCAGGAACCCCGGCAGGAGAGTAGTCGGCGGGGCCTCCAACGGGACAGGACACAGGGTTGGCAGGACCCCCGGCAGGAGAGTAGTCGGCGAGGCCTCCAACAGCACAGGACATAGGATTGGCAGGACCCCCGGCAGGAGAGTAGACGGCGGGACCTCCAACGGGACAGGACATGGGGTTGGCAGGACCCCCGGCAGAGGGCTAGTCTGCGGGACCTCCAACTGGACAAGACATGGGGTTGGCAGGACCCCCGGCAGAGGGCTAGTCTGCGGGACCTCCAACTGGACAGGACATGGGGTTGGCAGGACCCCCGGCAGGAGACTAGTCTGCGGGACCTCCAACGGGACAAGACATGGGGTTGGCAGGACCCCCGGCAGAGGGCTAGTCTGCGGGACCTCCAACTGGACAGGACATGAGGTTGGCAGGACCCCCGGCAGAGGGCTAGTCTGCGGGACCTCCAACTGGACAAGACATGGGGTTGGCAGGCCCCCCGGCAGAGGGCTAGTCTGCGGGACCTCCAACTGGACAGGACATGGGGTTGGCAGGACCCCCGGCAGAAGACTAGTCTGCGGGACCTCCAACTGGACAGGACATGAGGTTGGCAGGACCCCCAGCGGAACCTCCAACGGTACAGGACATGGGGTTGGCAGGACCCCCGGCAGAAGACTAGTCTGCGGGACCTCCAACTGGACAAGACATGGGGTTGGCAGGACCCCCGGCAGAAGACTAGTCTGCGGGACCTCCAACTGGACAGGACATGGGGCTGGCAGGACCCCCAGCGGAACCTCCAACGGTACAGGACATGGGGTTGGCAGGACCCCCGGCAGAAGACTAGTCTGCGGGACCTCCAACTGGACATGAGTAGGGGCTTGAGTGGGGACTCGAGAGAGGGCTTGAGAGGGAACTTGAGAGGAAACTGGAGAGTGGACTCGAGAAGGAACTCGAGAGGTGACTCGAGAGGGGACCTGAGAGGGGACTTGAGAGGGAACTCGAGAGGAGACCTGAGGGGAAACTTGAGAGGGGACTCGGGTAGGAACTTGAGAGGTGACTTGAGAGGGGACTCGAGAAAAGACTCGAGAGGGGACCCGAGAGGGAACTCGAGAGGAGACTGGAGAGGGAACTCGAGAGGAGACTAGAGAGGGAATTCGAGAGGGGACCTGAGAGGGGACTTGAGAGGGAACTCGAGAGGAGACCTGAGGGGAAACTTGAGAGGGGACTCGGGTAGGAACTTGAGAGGTGACTTGAGAGGGGACTCGAGAAGAGACCTGAGGGGAAACTTGAGAGGTGACTCGAGAGGACACTGGAGAGTTGACTTGAGAGGTGACTCGAGAGGACACTGGAGAGTTGACTTGAGAGGTGACTCGAGAAGGAACTCGAGAGGTGACTCAAGAGGTAACTCGAGAGGGGACCTGAGAAGGGACTTGAGAGGGAACTCGAGAGGAGACTCGAGAGGTAACTCGAGAGGGAACCTGAGAGGGGACTTGAGAGAGGGCTTGAGAGGTAACTCGAGAGGGGACCTGAGAGGGGACTTGAGAGGGAACTCGAGAGGTGACTCGAGAGAACACTGGAGAGTTGACTTGGGAGGTGACTCGAGAGGACACTGGAGAGTTGACTTGAGAGGTGACTCGAGAGGACACTGGAGAGTTGACTTGAGAGGTGACTCGAGAGGACACTGGAGAGTTGACTTGAGAGGTGACTCGAGAGGACACTGGAGAGTTGACTTGAGAAGGAACTCGAGAGGTGACTCGAGAGGTAACTCGAGAGGGGACCTGAGAGGGGACTTGAGAGGGAACTCGAGAGGAGACCTGAGGGGAAACTTGAGAGGTGACTCGAGAGGACACTGGAGAGTTGACTTGGGAGGTGACTCGAGAGGACACTGGAGAGTTGACTCGAGAGATAACTCGAGAGGGGACCTGAGAAGGGACTTGAGAGGGAACTCGAGAGGAGACTCGAGAGGTAACTCGAGAGGAGACTAGAGAGGGAATTCGAGAGGGGACCTGAGAGGGGACTTGAGAGGGAACTCGAGAGGAGACCTGAGGGGAAACTTGAGAGAGTTGGTTCGCCAACAGAACACGGGGTGCTGGAGTCGGCCGGTACGCCGACAGGACACGAGGAGCTGGTGTTGGCTGGTGAGCCAGCAGCAGACGAGGTGCTGGAGTCGGCCGGTACGCCGACAGGACACGGGGAGCTGGTGTTGGCTGGGGAGCCAACAAGAGACGAGGTGCTGGAGTCGGCCGGTACGCCGACAGGACACGGGGTGCTGGCGTCGGCCGGTATGCCGACAGGACACGGGGAGCTGGCGTTGGCCGGTAAGCCAGTCCTGGAGCCGAAACTGGAGTCGGGACCAGGGGTACTGGAGCCGGTACTGGAGCCAGAACCATGGCTGCTGGGGCCGGAACTGGGGCTGGAGCCATGGCTCTTGGGGCTCGGGCTGCCAGCTTGGCCTTGCGACTCCTTTTAGCAGCCGCCTGAATACTCCGTGGACCTCCATAAGCCAGACGAGTACCCGAGAACGGATCCTGGACAGGAGCAGGAAATGGGGAAGAAGCAGGGGTTGACTCCAGACGGAACACACCGAGACGTTTATAGTCAGCAGGCTGGAAATCACACACCCAGATGAAGTTCAAAATCCAGCCAGGTAAGAATTTCACCAAGTCTGGTTTCTCCATAGCCAACCGGTGCGCCTCTACCAGAGCGGCCTCCTTCTGCAGAACACTGGACGCTCCCTTCCACCAATCATAGCAGCAAGCCAAATCAAAGGAAAAATTCAATAATTCCAGCTCGAACGGATCATCTGCTGGGTCCATTTCTGGTTGGTGCTTACTATTACGCAGAGTGAAGCAGGTAGGACCCAAACGCAGATTACACTTGACGATACCTTTATTTCAAGGCTTTAAATAAACTTGGACAAACAAAACACTCTTCGGTG
Organism: Harpagifer antarcticus; assembly: GCA_902827135.1. Lineage (NCBI taxonomy): Eukaryota > Metazoa > Chordata > Actinopteri > Perciformes > Harpagiferidae > Harpagifer > Harpagifer antarcticus. Next base: position 100,057 of record CADEHL010001173.1, read on the forward strand.
AACTGGGTCACATACAAAAGAAGCACCAACACTGAACACAGGACGAGACAAGACTAAATACAGGGAGGGATAATTACAAGACAAGACACAGCCGGGCAGGGGAGGAGAAACACAAGGGCCACAGGTGAACACAATCAGCTAACGAGACACAGGTGAGGAAACTAACGACAGGAGGAAAAACACAGGGAAAAGGACCAGACAATAACCCAGGAGGAAAACATGGCATAGAAAACAGTGAAAACACCCAAACCTAGACATAGACCCGTGACCTGACATGACAACCGTGACAGTGTTTGAATTGGAGCATAGTCTCCTGGTGAAATTGTTACATAAATGTGTGTGTCATCCGCATAGCTATGGTAACTTATTTAGTTTCAGGGCCTGTGGAAAAATACCTGAGTGAAGAGATGTGTTTACTATATGAAGTAGATCTGAGGCCATGCAAGGCAAAACATCTTTGAAAAATCCTGTTGGAATAATATCAAGGCAGCAGGATGAGGATTTCAGAAGTTGAATAATGTCCTCTAGGTTTTTATCATTAATCTGATGGAATTGTGTCATGGTGTTTGAATTGATGTTAAGTGGACACAGAGACAACACATTTGCTGTTCCTGATGCAGAGGCACTGACTGCTTGTCTGATTTTCTGAATTTTGTCAGTGAAAAAGGCAAAATCATTGCACGCCCTGGTGGGTAGAAATTCAGAGGCTACTGACACTGTGGGGTTAGTTAGTCTGTCGACGGTAGCAAACAAGGCACGTGCGTTGTTTTTGGTAATGATGTCAGAGAAGAACGATTGTTGTGCGTTTTTCAATTCCAAATTATAAAGGCCAAGTCTCTCTTTATAGATTTCAAAGTGAACCTGGAGATTTGTTTTTCGCCACCTGCGTTCAGCTTTTCGACATTCTCTTTTTTCTGCTCTCACGGTCATGGCCTTTCTCCATGGAGATATTTTCTTCCCAGTCACTTCCTTTACCTTAGTTGGAGCAATGGCATCTATAACATTTTAAATTTTTGAATTAAAATGATCTACTAGCTCATTTACTGAGATGTTAGCAGGGGCAAGTGTGGAAGAAAAATTCTGAGTAAACATTTCCCTAGTATTTTCAGTTAAATATCGCTTTGTGGTTACCTCTTTTTGAACATTTTTGTGAACAGAAATAGAGCTCTCAAAGAAAACACAGGAATGGTCAGAGAGTGCAACATCAGTCACCACAACCTCAGAGATATTCAGACCCTTTGAGATAATTAAGTCCAGAGTGTGCCCCTTATTGTGCGTGGGCTCTGTCACATGCTGAGTCAGTCCATAGCTATCAAGAACACAAAACAGTTCTTTTGCCCCTCTGTCCTGGGGCAACCCTGTCTCCTAAAAATTACGTTCCCACAGAACTAAACTGCATTCTTAATTACGTTTAGCTAGAAACGTATTTTCTCCCACGTTACGTTCGTTATGAACGTATCTCAAATACGTTTATTTTCTACATATCTTCTAGAAACATATTTTCTCCCACGTTACGTTTCTTATGAACGTAACTTAAATACGTTTATTTTCTACATATCTTTGCCATTTATTGTCTTGCTTATAATAATGATAATAGTCATTTATAAATATCATTTTAGAGCACACATTTGAAATCAGTAGGCGAGGCTGTAATTTCTCCAGCTGTTACTCTCATGAGCGAGGCAGAACATAATAGTTGTATCATGCCAAAAAGCTGCTGTGTCGTTTATTGCACCTCAAACATTAAAACAAATGTAGTAAAGAAACACTCAGCCATGCATGAAATAACATAGCAAAATAATACAGGTAATGTTTGACCCATGTTGTCCCTTAGAAGTGTAGTGATACAAACATGATTTTTATTCAAAAAGTAAGAAAGGAAAAATAAAAATTAGAATTGGTGTTGATCCAAAACAGGTTAATTGAGGAATACCTGAAATCCTGAATGGTTAAAATAATTTATTGCAAATATATTTACAATTCAAACTAATTCGGGTGACTTTTGAGAATGTTGGTTGTATGTTGTGTAACAAAGGGTTAACATGACGGCTGTGATGTTCACTCTTTTGACAGAGCACCAGTGGACAGTGAGGACTATGGAAGATAAGATGTGATGGCTTTGTGTGGAAAGCTGCTGATGCCAGCCTGTGTCCCTCATCAGTCTCTCCAGGCAGCACCCAGCTATTCTTCTTCCATCTTGCAGATGAAAAGACTTTGATATGTGAGTAATAACTAACTTGTGTATAACATAATATTGAATGTGGTTTAGTAAAGTATTTAAAAATACCCCACATTGTACATGTACAGGAGGACAATCAGACAAAGATCATCAGACAATTGTTTTGTCTTTGAGGTACAGCCGCAGCAGAGAGTCTGAGTTTGAAGAAAACACTAACATTTTATTTAGTGTTGTTTAATCAATCAATATTTACTGGTCTTGAATTTCCTCACTGGATTACAAAATGCTCAAATCTTATTTTACAGGGACATTATGCAGATTTCATCACCTGAAGATGAAAATATAGATTCAGCGATATGTACCATTTTAATGAAATAAACTGTTAGTGCTCTGCAGCTGTAGCTAGGCGTTGCTAATGAAAACTCAAGTTCTCAATTTGTTGGTTTTTCTTTTTTATTAAGAATTGACCAAGCATATCTTCCTCTTCGAAATACAAGTTGTACTTCGCTAACACGCAGTGCCTGGGAGGGTGCGTTTGATTGTTCCTACCCTTACCTCATTTATGGACTAGGTCACGTTAGACAAGCAATCCAGTAGTTAGTTTTAGGGTAACCTCCATTGTTTTTTTTTTATTTATTCACTTGAAGAGAAAGGGATGTAAGAAACAAGTCTCATAAGTTTGGCTCGAGGTAAAATTAACTGTTGTTAGACTATGTTCCCCCCTTCTAAACTTATGAAATAATCAATGCCCTTGGGATGCGTGTGTGCGTGTGTGTGTGTGTGTGTGTGTGTGTGTTTCAAAGGTCCATCATACAAGATTTAGGGGATCTATTGGCAGCTCCGGAGCCATCAGGGAAGCAGCATGACGAGACCCAAGGCAGGACCGCAGAGACAGGTTCAGCCACGACCCGAAGTCCACGACTTAATCCAGAACTCAGGATAGAGGATCCAAGACACAGGACTACAGCAAGAGGATCAGCCTCGACTCCGGTTCCTGGCGTAGATATAGATACGAAACAAGAAAAAAGATTTGGCTGGGTTAATCGGAACAAGAGAATACACATACACAGACACAGACAGAGAGGGAAAAGGTCATTGGATAAAAGTTATTCTTGATAACCCTCTAGAAAGATCTCATGAACTTCCCCACTCAATCTATCAAGACCCGAGCAGTTCTATTAGATATAGGATAAGAAACAGAGATAGGGAGCACAATAGCACATAGCTCCAAGGATCCATCACAGTGTCTCTCCACACACACACACACACACACACACACACACACACACACACACACACACACACACACACACACACACACACACACACACACACACACACACACACACACACACACACACACACACACACACACACACACACACACACACACACACACACACACACACACACACACACACACACACACACACACACACACACACACACACACTGCATTGTATTATTGTATTGTATGAGAGGTTCCAGGTTGAATTGAGGCAGATATTTTTAATGTTCAGAGGTTATGTTTAATATTCATGAGAATATTTGTCATTGATCAAATGATAATAAACAAACATTTGCATAAAGCATAATTGTCCACTCATATGTTGATAAGAATATTAAAAACTTGAAAAATATCCCTCTAAGGAACATTTAGAACAGATACAAAATGTGCGATTAATTTGGGATTAACTATGGACAATCGTGCGATTAAATATTTTAATCGACTGACAGCCCTAATTTGAAATTTTCAGAATAATTGTTTCCTACAGAACATTTTGTGATGTCATTTTATTGAACCTGTTTGATTAAAAAAAGGACGAAGGCCACAGCAGGCGAACTCAGGGGGCCAGGCATGAGGGCGAAGGCAGCGGCTGGAAGAGTCAGGGGGCCGGGCTCGAGGGCGAAGGCCGCGGCTGGGGAACTCAGGGGGCCGGGCTCGAGGGCGAAGGCCACGGCTGGGGAACTCAGGGGGCCGGGCATAAGGACGGGCAAGAAGGCGGTGACGGGACAGCTCCGGAGGACGGGCAGGAAGGCAGCGCTGGGACAGCTCCGGAGGACGGGCAGGAAGACGGCGTAGGCCGCGAAGGGACCCCTCCATTGTCAGCTGGATCGCCAGAGCACTGGGATCGAGAGCAGGAGATGGTGGAACCCCTGACGGATCAGGCGTAGACGGGACCCTGGTCGGAACATGGGCTGGTGTCAGCGGGACCCCCGACAGAGCAAGGGCTGATGTCGACGGGACCCCAAACAGGACAGGACAAGATTTTGGCGGGACCCCCGCCGGAACAGGTTTCGGCGGGACAACCAACAGGAGAGGACAGGGAGTTGGCAGGACCCCCGGCAGAACAGGTGTCAGCGGGATAATCACCGGTGTTGCCGATGAAACAAGGGCTGGTGTCGGCAGGACCCTCGGCGTAGCAAGTGTCGGCAGGACCCCCAACAGGACAGGATATGGTGTTGGCAGGAAACCCGGCGGCGCACATGTCGGCGGGACCCCCAACAGGACAGGAAATGATGTTGGCAGGAAACCCGGCGGAGCAGGTGTCGGCGGGACCCCCAACGGGACAGGAAATGGTGTTGGCAGGAAACCCGGCGGAGCAGGTGTCGGCGGGACCCCCAACAGGACAGAATATGGTGTTGACAGAAAATTCCTTTATTTCAAGGTTAAATAGACACGAACAGAACTCTGCCCCGTGAACACAGTCAAGACAAACACAACACAGACAGAAAACCAAAGACAGATCTAGACAAGACAAAACACAACACAGACAGATCGTGACATATTGACTGTAAAAAGAGCAGATAAATCTGTAAAATTACAGTGTTTTCATGTAAAATCTTTAAGGACAATTCCCGTAAATGAATGGCTTATTCACATAATTTCAGTTAAAGTATTTTACTTTAATTTAAGGGTTTTTGTTTGGCAGCCACTGCTGCTAGTACTTTGATCGTGTTTTACGATTTTTTTTTTTTTTACAGTGTAGGTACGTTTGAGAAACCGGCTCGAGATATACTTTTTGTTATATTTCATGGAATGCTCTTAACATCCCAAATGGGCAATGAATATCCTAAGTGCTTTGACAAAAAATCCATAAAAAAATGTCATCTGTGGAAGCCGTAAGACTGTAAAAAGCACGACCAATAATTTTCGCCGGCCCGGCTAAAATAACTGGATGGCCTACCTGCCTGTCAGCCTTCCATCTGTGCACACACTTATCTAGTGCCCTCATTGGTCATGTGCACGTTCGTGTGTGTTGGAGGAGGGGCTCTGTAAGGAAGTGGCAGATTTTTTCCGGTTGTGAATTTTCATATTTTAGCGCACTCGAGCTGGTTTCTCCAAAATGACCTACCCCACCTTTAATATCATTGCATTTAACCAACCTAATACAGTTATGTGAAATTTGATGACATGATAATACATTTCATTGAAGTCAACGTTTAAATTGTTCAGTGTGTATTGAAATGAATAGGCGAACTTTGCGCTAGAAAGCTAATATAGTAGCCATTGCTTGACTTTTTTGTATGGTACAGGCTCATTGCCTAACAGGGTTTGATTTCCTGATCATTTTAAGAGGTTATTTTTATGAGTTCAGGAAGGTTTGAAAAATGTGTCAACCTCACCATAAAAGCTGGTCATGCATTTTTACAGCAAATGTTATTCAGACACAAGGAAACAGTAGTTGTTGGGGACTATTTTCAGCAGCGGATGAATCCACATTTGGTGCTCTAGTGAGTATTTATAGCAACATGGTGATGTGTGTGGGATTGGGTGATAATAAAGTTCAGTGTGAGTTCATGCTAATGAGGGAACATGTGACCCAATGCAACAGTGTGGCTCATTGATGAGTAAGAACAATGGGGCTCTATATAGCACAGAGGAGGGACACATGTCAGGATCTGATACACACACTATACCAGACTTTAATTCAGACCTCTTATCTACACTGAATATCCAACCCTAGTTCTCACAATATGTTTGATATAACATTATGAAATGACAGTTCCATTCCCAAAGGTCTACAGTCAGCAGGCACTCGTCCTCTGCTGCTCTTCTCCATGCTGCAGCATGGGTGTAAATGTGTTGTGTAGATAAGAGCATCTGGCTGACAGCGTCTTATCAGAGGCTGATTCCTTCTCCACTGCCCCTGCACTCTCTCATATCATCATTCTGTGAAACCAGTGATATTACATCGCTGCTAGGTCCTCCAACGTTTGACTTCTGTTTAAACAGGTTATGTTTATTTAACAAGTGATGAGCATTTCTCCAATCTGTGCATTCAACACTTGCATAATCGTGCCAATGGCGAAGTGTCTTGAGCTGCAGTTACTCCAATGGCCACTAGGTGCTGCTTTTAAGAAAACTCCTAAACTGCAGTCACACCACATCAGGCTGTGAGGTGTTGGGAATTGGCAATTGAACAGCTTATTTTCACAATATTGAGAACTTCAACCCCCCATAGCACAAGAAGACTATTTCACAGCTATTGTTTTCCAACCTCAATTTTCAGCTGCACTTGAAGCCATTGTAATTTCACCACAATTGGAAAATAAAATATAGACTGTCTGTGCCTTGTGCTGCGGGTTGTTGCAGACAACACACTTTGTAAATCTCAATAGAATCAGTTCTGCGAGCCTCCATTTCTGAGCAGAAGAAAGTGCTTGAGTTTTGTTTTTTGACTTTTCTCGTACCAAAGTTTGTTTGGCTCCCTTGGCAGTGAGAGGCAGAGAGGTTAACTATACTCTCTCTCCAACTCAAGACACTGGTACTGGCCTACCATGCTGTGAATGGATCAGGCAGTTCCTTCATCCAAGAGATGGTTAAACCACACACTCCTTTCCGTGCTTCACTCTGAATCAGCCAATCATCTCACTACTGCCTCACTGTGAGTGCAACCCAGGTAACCCTCAACAAAAACACACCTGTTTGTTTCCGGTGACTTTATTTTGAAATTCAGTTCCTGACGGACGGCAAAAAAGCCGGATATTATAGAATTAAACAAATAAATAAAAACAAGGATAATTGTGTGTTATTGTTGAGTAAATAACAGTGTGTTATTTTAGAAAATAATAACAAATTAGAAGGAAAAAAATATTTAAAAAATACTGATTTCAGTATTCTGAGGCCCAATTTCCTTTACTCACAGACGGCAAAAAAAGTCCGACATTATACGATTTAAAATAAAAACAATAATCGTGGCTTGATATTGAGTAATAAAATGTTTTTATGAACCACACAGTTTCCGGTCTTCCAAGACCCGACCGGACAAAAAGACGTGGTGCAGGCACGAAACATACTTGTAATTCCCTCGAAGCACAGGCAGACACAAGTGGCTTTCTCATAACGGGTTTATTCCTCTCCGAATCCACTGTGAAAACTACACAAACAAACAGTATAAATGACAAACATGGCTTTGTGTTAGACACACAATAACATGCACAGCATGTGAGATGACTAGAAAGGTAATAAACATTAAAAGTGATACAAGCACAACAACATACCTCGTTGGGCTGCATGCTCTGTAAACAGAGGGAAGTATTCTTCAGTTCTCTTCACAACTTATATGTATAAGAATACAAAACTAACGGAGCTGTAAGTATCCGTGCATCTTACTCTCATTTTACTCTCTCATGTTCTCGCTCTCTAACTCACGCGAGAACAGCATAACGAGACGTGAGCTTGGACTTCAAAATAAAAGACGAAATATTGCACGCATGAAACATTACAACAATAATAATTAGTACACTTAGAAAATACACATTACAGTTAAATTATGAACATGTAAAGGCTGCACTTACAGTCGTTCTGTGTGACACGAAAAAAAGGGGAAAATCATGTTGGTGAACACGAATCAATAGATTAAATGTCGTGACTATAACATGAAATGCTGTGAGACTGGGTTGCAGAACAGCAGAGAGTACACATCTTTGGTTGCAGGCTGAAAACCCACCTGTTTCTGTTTCACACAAAAACCCGTAATACTAAAAATGTTTTGGCTTTTTTGAAACTCAAAAAGTTCCATACAGATGGAGCGGATGTACTTGTTTGTATTTTCACGGTTGTTTGCAGTAATTGTAAGTCACCTTGAATAAGAGCATTAACTTAATGAAAAAAGTGATTGGCTACCGCAGCGGGAAGTCAGGCTCTATTTAACCCTAAAGCTGATTTGAACTCTGGACTACAACTCATTGTATACTCTATATAACATAACATTCTCACTGCTGTGCTGTACCAAATGTTTTTAAACCTTGGGCAGACAAGCACACACACACACACACACACACACACACACACACACACACACACACACACACACACACACACACACACACACACACACACACACACACACACACACACACACACACACACACACACACACACACACACACACACACACACACACACACACACACACACACTTTGGATAAGTATTTACCTTATCCAAATTGTAAATTGTTGATTAGTAATTCAAGATTAATTATTAAATTAAATGTGGTACATAACATAGAATAAATAAAATAACTTTGACTTGATCATTTTGTTCACAACATTAGACCTTGTCCTCTAATCTCTACTAGAATAAGATAAGTGTGCATGTTTGGGTGTTTTAACACTCCTGTAATGTACCTACTCTTGTTATCCTTTTCGTTACAGAGCTGGGAAAATGGTGTATTGATTAGATTCTGATCCGTGCAAGTCCAATTTTGACTGACTTTAGTTCTAATGTTAATGTTAATTTGATTTCAAACCATAAGTAATTATTTAGATTAACTCAACATTTCACATGATGATGGATTAATGTTCCACATTTTTTTCCACTCATTTGTTGTGCAATTAGGCCACTGGTAAAGAGAGACATTGATGACCTTGTGTCCCTTTTGTTGGTACGTGGTTCCATTTGATCTATTGCCTTGGACGGCTTCACTAAGAGTCACCCAGTTCTACCCTGCTCTAAAGTCCGGCTGAGTGCAGTCACAGAGATGCTATGGCTGCTCTACATGAAATGACATTAATGGTCTGGTCCGAGAATGGACACCATTTCCTGCTCCCAGAGAGAATGACGCTCCTCAAACTGAACATTACAGCCGTTGATACTGTCTCACGTGGGTCTGCTCCCCCCCACCGAGCCATGAACTGAAAGCTTGACAACTGCTTTGAACACCTGGAAGCCTCCCTGTCACACCAGCACCAACCCTTGGGTCAGTCAGATGGGATTAACGGCTTCACTTAGGGCATTTGGTTCAGAAATATGACTCTCGTTACCGCAGAGTGGGTTGTTTTTTTAAGGCTATTCATACTGCTATGCAGAGGATGCCTGTAAGTTGGCAAGCTGTTAAAGGCCCCTACTATTTTTAAAATAGGCCTAATGTCAGGGGCCTCTTAGTTCTACATGTATTCACATTATATAGAACAATTTGTCCACCTGGTAAAAACTAGAGGCTGCACGAAACTCAGGCTACAATACGACCATTCTGTTCTGCTCTAACGATTCAATTGATAGATTCTACGTCAAAACAATTAGCTTTTATTGTTTCCAATGATAACGTCACCTTAAGTGGAGGAATGCAAACCTGTTTTCAAATGTAAGGTTTTGAATTTGTTTGACATTTCTCAGTAATAACACCCTCAGACACCCAATTCCATTCATGCTATGCCATCAGTAATAACTCAGATGTTAAGGGGGTTGAAGCTTTTCCTCCCAAATCAGATATGCTTTGTTTTTCAACAAAGGTATACATTTCCTGCATAATATATGTTTCTCACAATTGTTTTTTTTTGCAAGCTGCACACAGGTGATACTGAGTCTTCTCGAGTAATAGATTATAAACTACACCATGCTTAAATAGACTCCTAAGTAATTATCTCATATGTGACATATGTAAGAAAAGGGAGGGAAGAGTCAATTATATTGAGTAATTGATTTTATATTGGAACATTTATTACTCAAACCTGTTTTATGGAAGAGGAAAAATATATATTTCTGATAAACTAATATTTTATCAAATGGTGAATTAATATAGAATATATTTAGAATCATTGAGAAGGGGTTATATCCAGGGACTAGCTCACCTTTAAATTACAATAACATTTCTCTGCTTTGGACTGATGAGTTTATGATTCTTGTATGTTAAATGACTAACACAAACCTTACATTTATGCATGTGCATGTGTCAGGAAGGCTCCCAAATAATTCTGAGGGGCCTATCCTATTTTTGTAATTAAATGATAATGTGCTAATCCATTACTTTGAGTTGTCTGCACTCAGGAAAACATCCCTATCAAGTGTTAACCCAATAACTAGGACAGCTCTGAAGGCCAAGGGTCAGAGAGAGAGGGTCACTCTCTCCAGCTGCAGAGGGCACCTCCATCCACGGGTAAGGAGGCACGAGGTCGTTCGAGATGAGAGGATTCTAATCTTCAACTATCTGAGGAGATGGGATGCTTCTTCACCATTCTGCTCGTTGGGCTCAAGCAGACAACCCTGCGGGACGAGCGAGGGCTTCAGAGGCTTCATACAAGGTTCCTTGTTTCTTGGAGGAGCAGATGTCTTCCTAACCTGTCCATTACAGGGGGAGACCTGGATGCGCCACTTGGAATACGCAGTTGCACTGCTCTCAAGCAGATAGCAGAAGGAATGCAGGCAGATGACACAGTGCTCACTGAATTGAGCCACACAAAAGCAGAGCAATTGGGGGGTTGAAATATGGCGCTCTGATGACGAAGAGTTTGAGCCAATCAGCAACTCAGTGCTAATCTACAGTATCAGGATGCCTTTACACACACCAGACACTCTTTGTCATAAAGAGAGGAGGAGAACGAGTCAGAAAGACTGAAGGACATGTTCTTCCAGCTCTCGTACAAAGATGAACTTTGAATTGATTTTATACCTTGGATGTTTACAGATGTACAATTAATGACTGTCTTTATATTTCCACTGAACAGACATGTGTTGAATAGTGGTGATTAATATATTTTTGATGGATCAGATTACACCTTCGCACTAAACTAAATGAATTCATTAATATTTTCAGATATTTCTACTATTATCACAGATAATGTTAATATCCTTAATCGTCCAGCAATCAGGCTTAACAACACTACTCTTTAATGTATTATCCATGCACAGAAAGACCTACAATGATGTTTCAAGTACTGGATTAATTTCAGTTTTGGCCCAAAACAAATATTTTTGCTATTGTGCACCTGTGTTTTATGTGTGTTCATTATTATGCTTTTGACGAAAGATGATCAAACACTGATGAGAGATGATTTTTCTATTATGATTGGCTGTATCAATCATTGTGATTGAATGTTTCAATCTTATTCTACTTTGTGATGTAATTGATGTTGTGTAAGTCCACACATGCTTGGGTAGTACCATAAGTTAAAGTTGGTTGTGATGTACAAATATCTTTTTTGAATGTACAATATTTATGAACACATATTGAAAAAATGAATGGAGGTCTTGTTGGCAGAACAACGTAAACAACTTAATGAAAAGTACATTTGTTCTTAACAGTCAACGCTCTATTATGGAGAACTGACCTGATTGGCCAGTTTGAACAGGGAAGGCGGGCTCTTATGTGTGTGACTGGAATAAGGTTATGGTAAAGCCTTTTTTTAAAAAGCCCGGCAACAGCAGTTGTGAGCAGTGTGTAGGACCTTTTGTTTCCTGTTCCTTTTGTACGACCACTAAAGAGGCCAGTGGGAGTGAATCCAGAACCCTGCTTCAGTTTGGTGATAAGAATAAGAGCGAGGGTAACTTCTGAGTGGCAGTGCAGTCTTGTTCAGTAAGGTAAATAAACTGCATTTATAAAGTGCTTTTCCACTCAAAACACTTATACGTATACAGAATTCTGAGACACAGACGCTTTGTGCTGAAGAACTTTTGGTCTATTTGGATTGAAATAGGAAGAAGGTACATTCTTGATGGTTATATCCGTGTAAAAGTAACTAAGTACATTGACTGAAGTACTGTACTTAAGTGCAATTTTGAGGTACTTTACTTGAGTATTTTCATTTTTTGCTGCTATTGCTACAATTCAGAGGCAAATGTTGTACTTTTACTCCAGTACATTTATTTAATACCTTTAGTTACTTTACAAATCTGAATGCATGATGGTAAATATAATCAAGTCTTAAATCAGACTTTAGTTCCACCTGGAGTAAATCCACCAGCTACCCTGCAGTATACAAAGTACTTCAAACTAGCTGCACCTTTACCAGCTTTGAGAACACTTTCATGATCAATCATTATAAAACATATCATATATATTATTCTGAAATGGACCAATCTGCACAACGACTACTTTAACTTTGGTTACTTGAAGTATATAATATACTCTAGTAAGATCCTACTTCTTCCTCTGGTAATATTGCTTGTCCTTCCATGATTGGGACATAAGATGTTCTTTGATTAGACTAATATAATTTGAATGAGGGGCTGAAAGGGAACCAGACAAGACTACTCCAGACGTACCATTAGTCGTTCACGAGTCAGTTTGGACATTTCAGGTGAACAATTCGGACCAAGAACCGATCCTCTGACATGTCAAACATATGCAGCAGCATGGCAGACCACGCTGTCTGAATTCAGTTTAATTTAATTATCAGATCTTTTCAAATACAAAAGTTAAGCCTCTGCTACGCTGATTCTCTCACTCTCCACTCTCTTTCTTTTTATACATCAGCCGAGTGTGTGTGTATGTGTGTGTAAATGTTATTAATATTGGTTAATAAAAGCTGTTATGTGTCTGGATCAGTGGTTCAGGTTACACAGCTAATGCAACATGTCAGCAGTCTGGACTCTTTCCGATATAATCTTTCTCGGTTTTCAAAAAGCACACACACACATCCTGACTCTTTTCCAGGAATAATGGAGCTTCCTGGTTCTGAAGTAATCTGACCTGTCTTTAGAGGAAACAGCCAGCCAGCCAGCCAGCCAGCCAGCCAGCCAGCCAGCCAGCCAGCCAGACAGACAGACAGACAGACAGACAGACAGACAGACAGACAGACAGACAGACAGACAGACAGACAGACAGACAGACAGACAGACAAACAGACAGACAGACAGACAGACAGACAGACAGACAGACAGACATACACAGACAGACAGACAGACAGACAGACAGACAGACAGACAGACAGACATACACACAGACAGACAGACAGACAGACAGACAGACAGACAGACAGACAGACAGACATACACACACAGACAGACAGACAGACAGACAGACAGACAGACATACAGACAGACAGACAGACAGACAGACAGACAGACAGACAGACATACACACACAGACAGACAGACAGACAGACAGACAGACAGACAGACAGACAGACATACACACACAGACAGACAGACAGACAGACAGACAGACAGACAGACATACACACACAGACAGACAGACAGACAGACAGACAGACAGACAGACAGACAGACAGACAGACAGACAGACAGACAGACAGACAACATGTATGTTGTTTTTTCCTGTCTGCAGCAGTAGCGTAGGCGGAAATGTACTTTAGGGTGGGCCTGTAAAAAATAGGGTGGGCCAGATTTTTCTTCTGGCATCAGAAGCTAACAACAATCCCCGCCGGTACCGGTGGCAGATTACTTTTGGAATACTTTCTTTTTCCATAACAGATGGGTATGTTTTGGGGAACAGGAGACACGTATTTTACTGTTTAATGGCTTATCAAGAACACAAACACAACATCTTGGTGTCATTGTGACAGCTCTCTCATCTGCACCACACATAATAAACATCACCCGGACTGCATTCTTTGTACAGGCTTAAAACCTTTCCTTAGAATATGTTATGAATTGTAAGGTGTCCTTGGGTGCTTTGAAAGGCGCCCCTAAATAGAATGAATTATCATTATTATTTATTATTATTATCTGAAACGATGTAATAACTTTTAAAACTGTTTCCAGTCACTTGCTCCATGCATTCAGCAGCAGCTGGCCATTCACTTGGATGTTATCCCGTTATAAATGTCATCATTTCGACAATAAAGAAATGCTCCTTTCTAACTTTCAATATATTTAAAAAGAGATCTCTCTCTCTGCGTGCGGGGGCGGGGCCTCACAGACACGCTGCATCTCTCTCCCTCACAGACACGCTGCATCTCTCTCTCGCTCACAGACATGCTGCATCTCTCTCCCTCACAGACATGCTGCAGCGCTGTGCAGTGCACACAGTTCTGCCGGTAATGAATATTACATTTTCCACCAATAATTCCAATAATTATTCCAAAATGTATTCACTTCAGGTTTACGAAAATAACTGTAATCAGATTACTCGTTTTTCAAATGCAATGCCAGCTGAATACACTTGCTTTTTGTATTCTGATTACCTAACGCCGTTACATGTATTCCGTTACAACCCAACCCTGTGTATATCTCTCCGGACTGTCCACCAGCAGATGAAAAACACCCACCTCTCCGCCTCTTCCAAGGGACGAGGGAACCGTGCAGCAGTTTCCGTTAAAAAATGTTTTCTTCTGACAGCACAGCAGCAGGAGAGGTGGGGAGAGGGAGGCGGGGCTATTTCATCGTTATCAGAAAATGATCGTATAGATCGCTGCTAGATGAGGGCAGTGGGGGCTCTTCTTGGAGTCTGGCTTTTTAAAAAACCAAAGTTCATTAGTGAACTTTGAGCTATCATTTATTTTGCAGGCAGCTCTCTGCCTCTCTCACGTTAATATGGCGCGTGCCGGAACCAACAATCAGTTTTTACCGTAAATGAGTTTGGTTCAGAGGATAAAACACATACAACATTAATTAAACTTGATATTTGTTCACTTGAATTTCACTTTGAATGCTTGGATATTCTCAATGGGTGAATACATTTTTCTTTATAATAATAATAAAAACATTTTAAATAAAAATTAAAAAAAATTAAAATGACACCGAAGCTTTCTCAGCCCACCCGGTGTATATGGCCCTATGGTGGCTACGCCACTGGTCTGCAGTGATGTTTATCCATAACAGGTCTGCACACTATTCTTCAAATACTTTCCAATGGATTGTCCAAAAATGAACAAGGATCTCTCATCTCAAAGACAATGTTTTTTTGGATGAGTTTATGGTTAGATGTCTGAAATAAGGTCTGTGGTTAACACAAGCTGAAGAGGATTTCACGTTTTGTACTATGAAATAGAAGACATCAGTAAATACCCCACTGGTGAATGTCTGAAGCTTTAATGTGTAAAAAAACAAAAAACTGCAGTTGCTAACAAGTGTCGAAATAAGACTACTAAACCTCATTACACCATAACGTCCTTAGCTTAGCGTTGATGAAGCGCAGCCATGCAACATGGTATCTAGTTTGTTTGTGGCACAATGTTGGATGGATTTTACTTTGCTCATGAAGTGGTTTTAAGTGGAGATTATCCTGCTGAACAATACATGTTCAGCAGGATAAAATCGCTCCAATGGCTGAGAGTCTAACTAATGCCCCTTTTCCACCAAACTGGTTCCAGGGCCGGTTCCGGGCTTCCTGTTTCCACCGTAGCGGAGCCGGCTCTAAGCACCGCAAACTGGTTCTTAGCTTACCCCACTTGGCTGCCTGGCAAGAACCAAGAACCAATACGCCACACTTACGTCGGAGGGGTCGAGATTAACCTGAGCAATAACAGTTAATGGCGAGTACGGCAAATAAAAGGTGTAACAAGCAGTAGCGCTGAGCAAAGTGACTAGAACGTGACCACACACTTGTAAAAAAATACACACTTTATAAAGTCAGGCAACACTAACCAGGCTTCGTGTGATTCTGTTTATTTGGACCTTACTTTGACCATCCGTTCGCTGTCATTGATCATTGTGGAGAGCAAGCAGACGTTTTCCTGTTGTTTTGTATTATCTATTTGATGGAATCAATACATGGGCTGCACAGGTTGTCATGTCCGACTATCACAAGTAGAATCATAGTGAAAAATACGCTGGTAAAATATGCCTGTAGAAAATTACTTATGCCACAATAGGATAACAACAAGTAGTCAAGATAGTCAGATTAGCTTCGGTTGCTATGCTAACATCACACATTGTATACCAGAGAAACTTTCATAACAGCGTTGTGATGCCAAACAGCGTCAATTCAGACTGACACACATTCACTTATTGGGATGGGGGATATTTATCAGCTGCTTGTGTGACAGTCAGACAGTGAATACTTTCCAGCGGCCGCTCCCGTGAGTTAACGGGAGACTAAACTCTGCCGTGAGTTAACGGGAGACTAAACTCTGCTGTGAGTTAACGGGAGAATAAACTCCGGTGGATGAGTAGCACTCCAGCCGGCGGTAATGCCGCTGAACCACATTAATAAACAATGAACCACGGCACTGG
The DNA here is from genome assembly GCA_902827135.1 of Harpagifer antarcticus. Taxonomy (NCBI): domain Eukaryota; kingdom Metazoa; phylum Chordata; class Actinopteri; order Perciformes; family Harpagiferidae; genus Harpagifer; species Harpagifer antarcticus. Next base: position 116,596 of record CADEHL010001173.1, read on the forward strand.
AGAAAAGTACAAGGGTTGAGAAATAGTTATTTCATTTAATATTGCTTCGTTTGATTAAAAGCAGCACGATCATCGACCCGACGCAATCCAGCATTGTTATTGTTGTGAATGTGTCACGGTTGAGTGAAGGAAGCAGGACCCAAGCGCAGATAACTTTGATAAACCTTTATTTCAAGGCTAAAATGGAACGAATACAGACAAACACAGAACACTCACCGGTGAAGTCCGTCACCAACAAAAGAAGCACCGACACTGAACACAGCACGAGACAAGACTAAATACAGGGAGGGATAATTACAAGACACAGGTGAACACAATCGGCAAACGAGACACAGGTGAGGAGGGAGGAGAAAAACACAAGAGCCACAGGTGAACACAATTAGCTAACGAGACACAGGTGGAAAACATGACAGAGAACAGTGAAAACACCCAAACCTAGACAGAACTGTGACAGAACCCCCCCCTCAAGGGACGGATTCCAGACGTCCCTAAACCCCAACACAAAAATCCAAAAAAAATCCAGCAGGGTGGGTGGAGGGGGTCCGGAGGAGGGACGTATCCCTAGGCCACCAGGGTGGGTGGAGGGGGTCCGGAGGACGGGACTAAGCTGACCGCCCAGGAGCCCAGTAGGGGACCAGGAAGGGATCTCGGGCGGACGGCCCGGGGGCACGGCAGAAGCCGAGAAGGGGGACTCGGGCGGACGGCCTGGGGGCAAGGCAGAGTCCATGGTGGGGGTCTCGGGCGGACGGCCCGGGGGCAAGGCAGAGTCCATGGTGGGGCGTAGGCCACAGCGGGCGAACTCAGGGGGCCGAGCATGAGGGCGAAGGCAGCGGCAGGAAGAGTCAGGGGGCCGGGCTCGAGGACGAGGGCAGCGGCAGGAAGAGTCAGGGGGCCGGGCTCGAGGACGAGGGCAGCGGCAGGAAGAGTCAGGGGGCCGGGCTCGAGGACGAGGGCAGCGGCAGGAAGAGTCAGGGGGCCGGGCCCGCGGACGAAGACCGCGGCTCACAGAGGGTCGGGATCGAGGGCGAAGACCACGGCAGGAAAAGTCAGGGGGCCGGGCCCGAGGACGAGGGCAGCGGCAGGAAGAGTCAGGAGGCCGGGCCCGCGGACGAAGACCGCGGCTCACAGAGGGTCGGGATCGAGGGCGAAGACCAGACAGCTCCGGAGGCCGGGCAGGACCCGGTGTCGGCCGGACAGGAACCGGAGCCGGCGGGACAGGCTTCGGCAGGATCCCCCACGGAAGAGGACCAGGAGTTGGCAGGACCCCCAGCAGGAGAGCGGTTGGCGGGACCTCCGACGAGACAGGACAAAAGGTTGGCAGTACCCCCGGCAGGAGAGTAGACGGCGGGACCTCCAACGGCACAGGACACAGGGTTGGCAGTACCCCCGGCAGGTGAGTAGACGGCGGGACCTCCAACGGAACAGGACATAGGGTTGGCAGGACCCCCGGCAGGAGAGTAGTCGGCGGGACCTCCAACGGGACAGGACATGGGGTTGGCAGGAACCCCGGCATGAGAGTAGTCGGCGGGGCCTCCAACGGGACAGGACATGGGGTTGGCAGGACCCCCGGCAGGAGAGTAGTCGGCGGGGCCTCCAACGGGACAGGACACAGGGTTGGCAGGACCCCCGGCAGGAGAGTAGTCGGCGGGGCCTCCAACGGAACAGGACATAGGGTTGGCAGGACCCCCGGCAGGAGAGTAGTCGGCGGGGCCTCCAACGGGACAGGACACAGGGTTGGCAGGACCCCCGGCAGGAGAGTAGTCGGCGGGGCCTCCAACGGAACAGGACATAGGGTTGGCAGGACCCCCGGCAGGAGAGTAGTCGGCGGGGCCTCCAACGGGACAGGACACAGGGTTGGCAGGACCCCCGGCAGGAGAGTAGTCGGCGGGGCCTCCAACGGGACAGGACACAGGGTTGGCAGGACCCCCGGCAGGAGAGTAGTCGGCGGGGCCTCCAACGGAACAGGACATAGGGTTGGCAGGACCCCCGGCAGGAGAGTAGTCGGCGGGGCCTCCAACGGGACAGGACACAGGGTTGGCAGGACCCCCGGCAGGAGAGTAGTCGGCGGGGCCTCCAACGAGACCGGACAAAGGGTTGGCAGGAACCCCGGCAGGAGAGTAGTCGGCGGGGCCTCCAACGGGACAAGACATGGGGTTGGCAGGAACCCCGGCAGAGGGCTAGTCTGCGGGACCTCCAACTGGACAGGACATGGGGTTGGCAGGACCCCCGGCAGAGGGCTAGTCTGCGGGACCTCCAACTGGACAAGACATGGGGTTGGCAGGACCCCCGGCAGAGGGCTAGTCTGCGGGACCTCCAACTGGACGGGACATGGGGTTGGCAGGACCCCCGGCAGAAGACTAGTCTGCGGGACCTCCCACTGGACAGGACATGAGGTTGGCAGGACCCCCAGCGGAACCTCCAACGGTACAGGACATGGGGTTGGCAGGACCCCCGGCAGAAGACTAGTCTGCGGGACCTCCAACTGGACATGAGTAGGGGCTTGAGTGGGGACTCGAGAGAGGGCTTGAGAGGGAACTTGAGAGGAAACTGGAGAGTGGACTCGAGAAGGAACTCGAGAGGTAACTCGAGAGGGGACCTGAGAGGGGACTTGAGAGGGGACCTGAGAGGGGACCTGAGAGGGGACTTGAGAGGGAACTCGAGAGGAGACCTGAGGGGAAACTTGAGAGGTGACTCGAGAGGGAACTCGAGAGGGGACTAGAGAGGGGACTTGAGAGGGAACTCGAGAGGAGACCTGAGGGGAAACTTGAGAGGTGACTCGAGAGGACACTGGAGAGTTGACTTGGGAGGTGACTCGAGAGGACACTGGGGAGTTGACTTGAGAGGGGACTCGAGAAAAGACTCGAGAGGGAACTCGAGAGGGGACCTGAGAGGGGACTTGAGAAAAGACTCGAGAGGGAACTTGAGATGGGATGAGGGAAGGGACTAGAGAAGTGACTCGAGGAGGGACTTGAGAAGTGACTAGAGGTGGGACTGGAGAAGGGACTAGAGAAGGGACTAGGACAGCTGGGGCCAGAGCTAAGGCTGGAACCATGGCTGCTGGGGCCAGAACTGGGGCTGGAACCATGGCTGTGTGGGCCGGTTCTGTAGCCGGAACCATGACTCTTGGGGCTCGGATTGCTAGCCTGGACTTGCGACTCCTTCTCCTAGAAGCCGCCTGAAGGCTCCGTGGACCTCCAAAAGCCAGCCGAGTTCCAGAAAACGCCTCTTGGACAGGAGCAGGAACTGGGGCGGAAGCACTGGTTGACTCCAGACGGAACACACCGAGACGTTTATAGTCCGCAGGCTGGAAATCACACGCCCAGATGAATTTCAACATCCAGTCAGGTAAGAACTTCACCAAGTCCGGTTTCTCCATAGCCAACCGGTGCGCCTCTACCAGAGCGGCCTCCTTCTGCCGAACACTGGACGCTCCCCTCCACCAATCATAGCAGCAAGCCAAAGCAAATGAAAAATGCTGTAATTCCACCTCAAATGGGTCATCTGCTGGGTCCATCTCTGGTCGGTGCTTTCTGTCACGGTTGAGTGAAGGAAGCAGGACCCAAGCGCAGATAACTTTGATAAACCTTTATTTCAAGGCTAAAATGGAACGAATACAGACAAACACAGAACACTCACCGTGAAGTCCGTCACCAACAAAAGAAGCACCGACACTGAACACAGCACGAGACAAGACTAAATACAGGGAGGGATAATTACAAGACACAGGTGAACACAATCGGCAAACGAGACACAGGTGAGGAGGGAGGAGAAAAACACAAGAGCCACAGGTGAACACAATTAGCTAACGAGACACAGGTGGAAAACATGACAGAGAACAGTGAAAACACCCAAACCTAGACAGAACTGTGACAGAATGGCGTGTAGAGCTACAGAGAACAACCGGTTAAGCACCAGAAAAGCACAAGAACGGATCTTGAACCAGAACCGGTTTGGTGGAATAGGGGCATAAGGCTGGCTAGCTTGGTCCTCACCAGCAACAACATAGCGAGCATCCTCATGACACTAAAGCAACACACCATTAAAGCACTGCCTTACAGTTACTGTAAATTGAGATAAAAGGATATTTGAGTGGCATTAAAACTACGGACATGTTGTTAACTGTTGTAGTGTTCCCAATGGAAGTCTAGAATGGAGTTGTTTTCTTTGATTGTATTAAATGCAACACTATGCCTGACTCATATCAGAGCTGTTACAAAAGGAACTTCTTGGTTCCTTGCTCTCTGTGTTTCTGTGTCTCAGCTCCCTAATGGTTTCAGTAAGCAGCAGAGGCAGCATCTAAACACTATATGTACTAAAAATGCATAATAAATAAGGGCGGCTGTGGTTCAAGGGGTATTTACCCCCTATCTACCAATCAAAGTGTGAGTGATTCCATCCCCAGCTCCTGCAGTCAAAATGTCGAAGAGTTCTTGGGTAAAATACCATACCCCAAATTGCTCCCATAGGCATGTTTAAGGTCTAGAATTGTTAAATCGCTTTGGATAAAAGCTTCAGCTAAATGACATGTAATGTATTATATTATTTATATGTTGTAAAACATATAATCTCTTAATCAATACACCAGAGATTGGAGATGTACTAAGATCTTTTACCTATAAAAGTAGTAATCTGACTGTTTCTAGGAACTCAAAGAAATCTGATAACAAACAAATATGGCCCTAATCCTCTTCCGTATACTAAAGTGTAGAAATACTGTCTTTCAGGTGAAAGTGCACAAGTGTGACAGAGTAACGGTACAAAAGAATATTAGAGTAAATGTCATCATTTTCATTTGACCACTGCAAACACAGAACAAGTTACAAACTCAACACACAAACTACTCTGCACAAAGAAAGGATTGACAGAACTGCATGACTACATGAATGTTGAAGCATACGGGCAGCGGAGACCTCCTGACCCCTCTCCTGTAGTCTCTTCAGCTCCCAGACAGCCGTGTGGGCGTCATTTCATCTTCTTCTTCTTGTCCCACTCTGTTCCTGGAGACTTCCTGCCCACTCGCTGCCTCTCCCCCCTTTCAGTCCCTCTCTGATCATTAACCTCCCTCCTTGTTGCACGCCCACGCCACTCGTCCTGATCTGGTCCTGGCGGCGGGGCGGCGGTGCGTCTGCTGTCAGACCCTCAGAGGCTGGAGGGGAGGAATGGATCAGGGCTTCATTGGAGGAAGTTACAATAAGGGAGGTAATCAGTAAGGAGAAGGTGTGCAAACTGTGGAATTTAGAAAGCAAATAAAGAGTCCCACTGGGCAGCAGCTGCAACACAAAGTAGGAAGAGTTCAGATATATATATATATATATATGTTTCTATTCTACTAAATCAATTCAATATATGCAAAGAATCTATAGAGATAAGGTACCAGAGAACAACATGTGTAAAAGCAGAAGGGCAGAAAGCATAGCTTATAAATAAAATAGTCCCCCTTGAGCAGTACTATTCCAAGGTTTCGGCCAGGGACCCAAACATGAAAGCCATTATAAACTTTATGAGAGGAACGTTTCAGCATGTAACGAAAGAACAGAGATATATGATATATTCATCTCCACATATCAACACCACTACCAAGGTTTCTGAATAAAACATTTAAATATGCACGTTAATACAAGCGTTTGCACACCCATGTCTCTTAATGTCCAATATGTTTGTATATGTACATGTATGCTGAACTGCAGGACGGAGTCCAGAACAAATGTCCTTACGGGGACAATAAAGTATATCGTATCGTATGAACTTCTATATCACACATATATACATACTGTATATATAAGCAGAGGTGGAAGAAGTACTCAGATCTTGTACTTGAGTAAAAGTAGAAGTACCAGAGAGTAGGAATACTCTGTTACAGATAAAAGTCCTGCATTCAAATAGTTACTCAAGTAAAAATACAAAAGTATTATCATCAAAATATACTTAAAGTACCAAAAGCAAAAGTAGTCATGTGAAATGCATTTCTACAATTCATCCACTTGGATCCATCTTTTTTTTCCTTTTTTTAATAATATAAATGTACTTAACCATTAATAACATTTGAATGTTCTATCTTTTAAATCTATACATACAACATCTGTCCTGGGAGACTGATCTTCCTCTGTTTCTCTTCTTGAAGTGTTTCCTTCTACGCAACAGTGCTGTTCTCACTGTAAACCCCCTGAGACAAACTTAAATGTGTAGTATTGGACTAAATAAATCAAATCTGACTGATTATTTTGTTGTTTTCCCCTAAAAACACCAAGACGAGAAAGAAGGAAAATGAAAGAACCAAAGGAAGAAAGAAATGTTGCCCTTATTCTGGAACAGTTCATGGATAAAAGATAAGAAGTCCTTCCAAAGAAAACAATCCACACAACCTCTGTGTTGCAGGCCATTGTTCTCCACTGGCGTTCACAAAGAACACTGTGTTGTGGTCCAGGCTCTCGCTGCTTCCTGTCCTGCAGGACGGACCAGAAGGCCTCCTGTCTGCCTAACCTCATTTCTATAACAGATCAGCTCATTCATTCAATTAGCAAACACACACCCTCAAATGCATGTTCAGCCATCACAAATCCATGGCCCCCCAATCCAATTGTTGAAAAGTAAACTGATTCCCAAAAATCTCTGCGATCGAGCTCCCTGGTCGATGGAGACCTTTTGATCCATTAAAAGATGTCCTACATCCTGTAAGGGAAATGAGCAAAGAAGAGGTATTATCAAATGAATAATCTGTAATGTGACAATTAGTGTTAGTGAGCTGGGCTGAGGGAGGGACGGAGAAAAGAGAGAAAATGGTCGCCGCTGATGGGGAACTTTCTGAAGAACACCCTGGCCGTGTCTCAATTCAGGGGTTGCATCTTGCGGAGGCTGCATTCGTAGACCGCATACGTCACTTCCGCCGAAAGAAGGCTGTCCCAATTTTAAAAAAGACAAGGCTCCTCCGAATGCGGCCCACGAATGCGGCCTTCTTTTCCGGGATTTTAAGTATATCTGATGTATCCTCCGCAGTCTACCATATCCCAGGATGCAATGCGCGCTGGGGACGAGTGAGTTAAAAGAAAAATGAAATGGCTTCCGGTCTCCCCAGCAGAGTGGATTTAAAAGCAGCAGCAAGCGGAGGAATCACTAATAAATGTGAGTATTGGGTTTTAACTTACTTTAAATTAACTGACGTCACACACGTCAAACCCAAGCGGCATTAAAACGTACATTTTCGTTAAATAATACGGATAAATATGTGACGCTAACTAGCTAGCTGGACGTAATGCACTGTTGTTTACACTTCTTTTTTATTCAGTTCAGAAGTTTACTAAAGTCATACAGAGATCTTGGCTCTGTTATAGATAAGTTATACTTTATATTACGTTCATAGACCAAAGTGAAAACATTTAGACGGTATAGCTACAGTACGGTGGGATTTATAAAACGCTACCCTGACGTGTAGCTACTGTTAGCTTTATTTATTTTTCTGACATGTTCCAATGTTTTACTGTTTATTAAACTTTGGAACAACATTACAACCTTTGTATTCAGCTCTGCTTTGAGGTAGGGCTAAAAGAAAAGCCTATTTTAAATATTTCCACCAGATTTGATCATCTTTTATTTAGGTTAAAGTTAATTTTATTTATCCTAATCCCATAATAATAAGACAATACAAAATGGACAGCAGCCTTTAGCTTGATGTTTGTTTGTGCTGTCTAAGGGATGCACGTGTGACTGTCACTTCATCTCTTTAGTTTTTTTAAACCAGAACTGATCATCATTTGAAATGATCTTTTGGGGATTGTCTGTCTGTGTTTAATATGATGAATTCACTTGTTTCTTTGTCTCTTGTTTTTCCTCTTTGATTAGGACAATTCTGGAAAAATGGATCCGTGGGGGGAAGGACCCTTATTCTGAAAAGTGCACGGCGGATCATGAGGACAGAGCTGCCATCCACCTGGATCCCCGTGGTGCTGGAGAAAGCAGAAGGCGTTCAGGAACATGGTCCACCCAGACCTCTGCTTACTGCCGTCCTACAGTGTGAGTGTAGAGCTGTGGAGCTCATCACTGCTGTCACTTCAGCCTTACACACTTTTACATCTCATTTTGCATATACTTATTACATTGCTGTTAACAGTTTATTTATTTGCAATACTCTAGATTTAATCTACGATTAAGATTATATTACTTAATCTAAATTGTGTTTGTTTAGATTAATCTATATTTTATCGTGCACTTTTTTGTGTCTTAGTTTCAGAATTAGAGTTTTTCTGTGTCCTTTCTTTTAATAGATATTTAACGATTATAGCTGGACTCTGTCTGATTCCCCAAACAGCTGCTTCTATATACTTGCTGCACATATAATACAAATAAACAACTCCATAAACACACTTTTGCTGATATTCGTGTTACTGCTGGTGATGTTAAATAACATGATTGATTTCCTCTGTCTCAATGATGAAAGTTATAATAATAGAAGACATGAAGCTGCAGAGAGAGGATGGATATATTCTTACCTCTACTTTGTGATTAGATGAAAATACAAAATTAAATTAAAATTGTAATTGTTAAACACATTGTTTATTTCATTTACTGAGGTTGTAACCATTATTTACAACATGTGTACATAAGCAGTGGAATAATAGGGTATCTCTAGGTCATTAAACTGTCTTAAGTTCAGTTTAGTTATATCAACACAGAACATAGGCCATAGAAAATGTTTAATTGTGTATTTCAGCAGAGCGGTGGGTCACGGTGCTGCTGGACCTGGAGGTGCTGACCTGGTGTCAGTGGGACATCATCTGGGCTGGTTTAGGGGAAGAAGGAGAATATAAACTGTTATAAACCTGTTTATATCTAAGATATAATATTACTTTTCTAAAAGTAATATTGTTATTGCTTTTTTTCATTTAAAAAAACATTGTTTTATTAGTACAGAAAAATGTAGGCTTATTTTAAATATGAAATAATATGATTAAATGACATCAGCTATACATAATGTGCTTGTTAACTTACTAATGTAACATTACTGGGGGCTAAAGGAACAGCTTCATCCTATTTACCTGGCCATTGTCCTCTTTATTTCATCACCGTCGGTGATCTCCAAAAATGGTTAAAGTAAAAAAGTAAAAGCAAAGTTTCTGGATCCTTTTCAGCTGAGTTAGCTTGTAAGCTAATTTGCTAGCAGGCTAATGGAGCAGCGCAACAGAACAGCGCGTATCACGTGACGTAAATACGAAGCGCTCGGTAGGCTTGACCGTCTCATTTCAGAGACCGCTCGGTCCGGCCAAGCCCCCAGGAAGTGTGCTGGACTCTAAGGAAAATATTCGTTGTGGCCAAACGGCGGTACTACACTTGCGTATCAGTCGCTTGGCCCGGAAACACTTTTTCCCATTGACTGACATTGGGAAAGAGACGTCTGTAAATCGTTGGATCATTTTTTTTTTTAAACTAAATAAACTACCCAGTATGAACGTTTGTATAGCCCTTATTAAAAACATTTGTTCCTCAAGTTGTAAAATGTGCTAATAACGTTATTCTAAGAGTTATTTCCCTCGGCATTATGAACGCAGATCCAACCCACGGGACCGCGCTGCCCGTCACGTTCATGTTACGTGTTCAGTACTACATGAGTTTTACCTTTACCCATGGATGCACAATTAGAACGGATTATATGATTGTATGAATACTTTCGTGACGTTTCGCTCTCACAAAAGTTGGGCCATTTTGTCTTCATGCGCCAATGAGCAACTCTCATAGGAATGAATGAGGCCCCGCCTCCCACGCTGTATCCAGTTCTTATTATACATCCATGGGTCGAGCCTACCCGGTCTACGTCGGCCGCGTCCGACCTTGACCGCGTAGGCTGGGTCCTCCAAGGATGCAGCCCTTGAATTGAGACACGGCCCCTGTGTTGTTAAAGTGGAGCTCAGTGGATCAGCAATCAGTGAGTGGCTGGCCCTCAACGTATTACTACACTATGTAACTTCATAACGCATTTCAGCCAGTGTGGCGACAGGGTTAGGGTTTGAATGAGCTTCAAACGTGAAACCACATGAGTTAACCCAGAGCTAAGTATAATGAGAATGGTCTTTACTTCAGTTTATTACAACCAAGGGTTTATTGTTGTAGTTTTGACACTGTTTCTATCAGAGTACTCACCAAATGAATGGGATCGCAATGGCATTGGTCCAAACACAATGAAGAAATGGTCATACATCACAGCTAAACTTCTTGTGAGCGGAAATGAAAGCGATCATACAATGTTTACAAAGTAGTCTAGTGTCTAATATTGTTACGTTAATGTTTACCCCCTAATAAAGTAGCTTCAGCAATCTGGCTTAATTGTATTCTTGTTTCAACCAGTCTTATGTCTTGGTGATGTGTTTCTTTTAGTAGTAATTTAATTGTTCATTCATTATATTATGATCATTATGGTAAAATCTTTAAACACATATGCTGTATATTCATTGGCTGCATATACCTTAACCAAATAAAACAACCTTTGGACCTGAAATCATTCTTTGGACCTTCGAAGGTCCCCATTCTAATACATTCAGAAAGACCTAATGAGCTCAATACATAATGTTTTATGCACAATGTAGCGTTTTCTCTCCACCGGGTAACAGCGGCGATGCCCCTCTTACCTTCAGCTTGGCCTATACCAAAATGCCGGTTTTTACCCGTAAAATGTTAAAGGTCAGCGCCCTCATATTATGTTTCTCTAGAAAAAACCCTAATGTCGTTACAGTGTTCCCAACCCAGATCCCAGCATGTATTTGTTGAATACAACTGATACTAATGATGGCCCTAGGACTAGACTTGGATATTTGATCAAAGTGAAAAGATACAGAATAAGAAAATTGCAAAAAAGTAATCCACAGATGTGCAAAACTGTTCAAACATTCGGTTGTGAACCAACTTATATAAAACTTCATAAAAGGAAATCCTGTGTTTGGTTTTAGGAGGAAGTATGAACCGTTTTACAGCCGAGGTCTCTGAGAACTGATGTGACATTTACTGTCATTAGTCCAATATCGGCTCATAAAGAATTCTCTTCATGAAGGGAATGTCATGAAACATTACGCTAAGAAAATAATGTGAGCTCTGTTTTGTATTCCTGTTATAAAAGGCCGGGGGATTTGAACACAACATGAGGGTTTTGATCACAACTTTACAGAAGTCATGATTCCAGCATTGGTCCCACTGTGGGGAATTTACAGTGTTACAGCAGAGAGTGTATCCAAGGTAACACAACAACAAGGAGCAGCATTATCTAAGGCAAATCAAAGTAGTGAAGTACCAGCCAGTAATAACCAGGCTCGTAGATAACGGACTGCATGAAGGAAAGGTAAATGTTTTAGTGTTATTAGCAGGGTTATACTTGAAGTAAAGACGGATATATATTGATGCACATGCTTACACATTTTAAAACTTCACTTCTTACAGCTTGTATTGTTGGTATAGGCATACTGCCTGAATATGCTTAATGAAAGCCAGGCTTTCCTATAAATAAAATCTCTGCACAAAGGACACATTTCTAACCAAATATCTTGGTTTCTTCTTTTCTAAGGTTACATAATGCAATTAATTAAAGACCAGCTTATTGATGTCTATTTAACCTTTTTTAATATCACGGTAATCCAAAAGCAACAGAGAAACATTGGGGTATGTATTATACTTCGATTGCATTGTAAATAATGCCAACCCTGGTGATCGCATTGTTAGTGTGTTTCACCTAAGAAATAGACTTAACTTAAGAAGTATTGCACCTGGTGTGTGTGGTGGGTAACCAGCAACCAAGCTGATTGTGCTGTTGCAGGGAGGAAAAGCGTATAAACCTAAGGAGCAGATTGCACAGGGTGGTCCTTAAAATAAAAATGTACCTCTCACGAAGGACAACCCTATTGTACAGTAGTGGGTTTTATTGCTGCAGGAGTTACGATTAGCAGCAGCAGCAGCAGCAGCTTGCATTCTGGGATATTCTGGGTGAGGAGGTCTGGAAGCAGCAGGCCAGCTCTCCGCTCCTCTTTTCTTCTGAGCCTCTCTCTGTGCTCTGACAGACCGGGCTCAGATCAGATTGATGGGCCGGTTTGATTGAAGTCTCTTTGTCGCGCTGATGTCACGGCCAGTGATGGATGAGGCGCGTGCGTCGATCCAAATGCGCGCAAACTCCACTCGTGAACCCAAATGTCCCCCTCCCTACACATACACACACACACACACACACACACACACACACACACACACACACACACACACACACACACACACACACACACACACACACACACACACACACACACACACACACACACACACACACACACACACACACACACACACACACACACACACACACACACACACACACACGGTGTTTCCCCCTCTCATGCGACCGGCTGACCAACTTCTGTCCCCCCGTCACCATAGGCGACGTGACTTAAATCCACATGACCCGCGGAAGAGGTAAGAAAATAAGTGGCTCTGAGAAAAAGAGAAAAGGAGAGAGGATATAGTTACGGAAAAGAAGGGAGAGAAGATAAAGTAAGAGAACCAGAGACAGAATTGATATGCGCGGAGTGTGACCTGTGTGTAGGTGACTCGCGGCTCTCTGTCTTCTCGCGGTGCTTCCCTCTGTCACTCAGGATCCTTTGGAGAGCTCAGGTTGAGCTGCTGACAGAAAGGCCTTCTGTTGACGCACACGAACACACACACACACACACACCGCGGCGGAGCACATTACTCATGTGTTTCTGCTCGGGGACGCGCAGATCCCACTCTCTTTCCTCCATGTTGGAAGATTCTGATTTTTTATTTGATATCACTTTTCTTATTTAGAACATTTGTAGATTTGATATTCTTCTTATACTTTTACAAAATATTTTATTTTCGTTTGGACAGATCTAGTCTTGTGAATAACCGGGTTTCACACCTCCAATTTGACTCTTGGAAAAACGTTTTTATGGAATCTTTAGACTTATGATATATATTTTCTATTCAATTTCTGCTAACTTTGGGGATAATTTTAAACTTAATTCCGCCTCCGGTCTGCATGGACAACATGAACTCGTTTGTGGAATACTCCATCTGTAACAGACCGGGGCCCGGCGCTTATTCTGCGCCTAAACCCGGATACCACCACCATCCTCTGCATCACCATCCTCTGGATCAGGGCTTCCCGGTGACCTCTGGATCCTTCCATACGGGACCCAGCAGCTCTGCAGCTCCCGTTAACGGGACCAGAAGCGAAACTGGCGCCGGTGCAGCGGGTTACACCGGGGATGGGCGTCTGTACGGGGGCTCTGGAGGTGGAGGAGAGCATCCACAGCAACATCACGAACATCAGCAGATACACAACGGCTACCACCACCATCACCTTCAGACACAAAGCGGGACTGTGTATACTAACGGGACCGGGGGCAGCACCGGGGCTTACGCGAGCCAGGCGTGCGCCACGGATTACACAAACGCGATAGGCCCCCCCAACACGGTACATTCCCAGTACTTCATGGATGAGTCAGCGGCCTCCACCTACTATCATCAATCAACCTACCCCAGCTCGGCCCCCAGCTACGGGGCCCTGGCCGGGGCCTACTGCGGGCCTCAGGGCGCTCTGGCCGGGTCTCAGTACCCGCAGCAGCTCGGCGGGGGTCTGGACGCTGCGGGCTTCCTGGGCCTTCCACACGGAGGAGGTTACGGAGAGCTGCCGGTGTCCCAGGACCGTGGGAAGGGGGAGGAGGAGGGCCAGCAGGCCGGGCAGGGGCAGACCTTCGACTGGATGAAGGTGAAGAGGAACCCCCCGAAAACAGGTAAGAAGAGGCTGATTCTATGGTGAAATGTGGTCCGTTGTGGTGCCTTTAAAGTATTAGCAGCATTATAAAGGGCCTCGGCCTGCAGATTACATGTCTCATAATCATTTGAAAGGTTTCCCCTGAGAAGCAATGGCTGTCATTGTAAGAGCTGCAGCAAAATGACCTAAAATAAGCTTTTATAAAACATGCGTAATGATTTTGAAACGCTGTGGCGAGGTGCCAAATAAAACCCGGCCTATTATAAATACAATGTGACATGAAATGTAAAGGACAGAGTTGTGTTCATTGATTATTTTGTAACAATACGAACGAAAGAGGTTAGCTTCCTCTAACATATCATATAAATGATAATGTTAATAATATAGGCCTAGACACACGCGTGTGTTCCCCTGCAGGCCTCAGTTGTGATGTGTGTGTGTTCACAGATGGCTTTTCTGATGTAAATGTTACTTTCCGTTTGTTCTTTCCTTTGTATATTTCACTTGTCAAGTCTCAATTCGTTTCACTGTAAACAGACTGATATGTGTGACAAAAGAACAAAATATGTTTGTTACTGTCCTATCCACCCATGTTTAATGTGGAACATCAACACAGATCACGTTTCTTTATGATTACGCATTGGTTTTACAAGTTAAACGACAATACAATACAATAACTGCTTTATGTCATAGGAGTTGTACATTAGATTACATTTTTAAATGATGCTAACACCAATTGTCAGCGTAATCCTTTCGAGTGACAGAGTAAAGTTTAGCGCACCTAATTACATAATAAATGTTAAAAAAAGATAACGTAGCCTATAACAAAAATATACTTTTCACAAGTTATTTTCTCCTTGGCCAACATTGGGTAAAAAGGTTACCATTTTCAAAATAAAATTAAACTTGGCCCCTTGTAGTTTAAAAGTCAAATAAATTAAATCGCGTTTATGTTAGAGACTTGTTCAATCCTGTCTCCGGACAGAGAGCAGGTCTGTGTCCTCCTCTCTCTTAATGGATATATCAGACGGGTTACTTCACCCCTGTTATCTTTGCCCCCCCCCCCCCCCACACACACACACATACACACACACACACACACACACACACACACACACACACACACACCACACACACACACACACACACACACACACACACACACACACACACACACACACACACACACACACACACACACCCATCTTTGTATTTGGTTCATACAGAACTTAAGCTGCATTTTTCTCTGTAATGTCTACTTTCACCTGAAGTTCATGGTTGGACTCACTAACCACACAGGCCTCACACTCTGGATTTAAATAGCTTGATTAGCACTTCCGCTAACATTATAAATAGTAGGCTATTAACCTAAGACATTAAAACAGTAGTTTCCAAAAGGACATATTTTATTTAAACTGGGGATACACACAGAAAATGCAAATAACCAAAAACCATCAATGTAACACATTATAGAGTTAAGCAGACAGAAAGTAGCTAAAAATCAAATGAAATCAATATTTAGCAAGTGGGTAATTTAAAATTGATTATAAAGACAGAGTTTCCAGCCTTGATTTCCTCGTTCCAAAGTTATTCTATCAGTTCAAAAACACGTTTCTAACCGCTTTTCTCTCTACTCCTCTGTCTCTCTCTCTACTCCTCTCCCTCTCCTCCACCCAGTCAAAGTGTCGGACTTCGGCCTCGCGGGGGTCAACGCCATGCGCACGAACTTCAGCACGCGGCAGCTGACGGAGCTGGAGAAGGAGTTTCACTTCAGCAAGTACCTGACGCGGGCGCGGCGCGTGGAGATCGCCGCCACGCTCGAGCTCAACGAGACGCAGGTGAAGATCTGGTTCCAGAACCGGCGCATGAAGCAGAAAAAGCGCGAGCGCGAGGGCGCCTCATCCACAGCGCGCTCCTCTGGTACCGACAGCGGTCTCAAGGAGCTGGAGGACACCGACAACTCCTCCGCGTCCACGTCTCCAGGCGCGTCCCCGAGCTCTGAGACGTAGTTGGTGCACGCGACTTGACTTGTTCTGCAGAACTGTCACTCAGGTGTTGTGGGACAAAGATGGCCGTTTTGTTGTTCTGTTTAGTTTATTTAACACATTATTTTGAATTGCCACTCACATGGCAGCAAACACAATGCACATCAAGGGTGACACAAGAAAGAAGAAGAAGAATAGTGGCCTGAGTCCGGCCCCCATGTAGTTTGGGGTTCGGTGCTTTGCTCCAGAAGAGTAACTGGCCCCCCTCCAGCTGCCAGTCCACACCTCATATATTTTATTCTCGGGGACTTGACAGGACATATTTCAGAGGTGGTCCCTGGTGTAACGAGATGATGTACTGCACTATGAAATGCATTCCATGTTAGCCCACTTGATGTACTCCAGATTTCAGGTTTAAAAACACCAGCAGCTAAACTTCTGCATTCAAAGGTTGAGATCCAGTAAATTGCCCAGAAATGGAGAGGCTGAAGAGGCTGATCGACAGGGCCAGTGATCTCATATACTGTGGCGGGTCGGATTTGAACCCTGAGTCTGTAACAGGGTACCAAGCCCAAATATAGGTTTCCGTTAGCTCAACCAGGTGAGCTACAGTGGCACATGTTTTCAAAGTATTTTTGATCATGTACCTGGAATATTCGTTCTGACTCTGCAAGTTCTTCCTAACCAAACCAAAAGCACATCCGTACATGGAACCATATTTGGCATGCTGTGGTGCTGAAACCAACCTGTTGTACTTTAAGTGTTTCCCTGAGCTGGAGTCTGGGCCTTAGATTGCATCCAAATATAAGTCTGAACGGTTGCAAGATAAAAGCTAATACTTATAGTACACTTTCTTTCTGTCGATTCTCAACATTCTCAGAACTATACAAATCTAAAAGAGAAACAATTGAAGAAGAAAATTGGTTCAACTGAACACACAGTATGCCCACACTAAGACCACCCTGTATCCTTTGGTGTGCTTAACTTTGTGGTACATTTTTCTATTTAAAAGACGGAAGCCAAAATGTTGGCAACCACGGCCTTATGGTGCTTTGGTGCTGGATCCTTCTGACAGCATGGATCAAACAGGATTAATCAGAAACCCATGCCACATTCAGAGCCTGAACATGTGTTGTCAGGGACCAGATTCCTGAGTTTAGAGATATCTTTTGGGGAGATTGCCTCCCAAATGGGGGAGTTAGAAACTATTTGTAGCTATGGATGAACACTGTGAACAGGGATGTGATGATGATGCTGTGATGATGATGGGATCCATCTTTATTGGATGTACAGGGTATAGGGTTATTCAGGGTGGACGTAAGTATGCTGGTGTTTAGGTGTTATCTCAGTAAAAGCTTCATGATTGATGTAATTAGAGGGAAACTCGGGGATATTGTGTTGACATGAATATTCAACACAGAAAACTGTGAATTTGTGAATTAAAATATGATACCAGCCAAGCCTAACTAAAAGAGCCTTATGGTCAGGAATACAGGAAGCCTCTGATGGCAACACACATTTGTCTTATCTCTTTGTAGCTATATTTTATACTTTTGAAACCTTAAATATTTTTTTGTTATTGTTTAAGTGGCGATTGCACTATGTGACAACAGGGTACATTTTTAGACAAATTCCCCCCAAAAGAAAACATAAACTTGAATATTATTGTTTTTTCTGTTCTGACCGACAAAAAGGCTGATTTACACGATTGTGTCAAATTTGAGAAGTGTGTGTGTGAGTGTGTATGGAGGGGGGGGCATGTTTACAGAAAACTACTGAACATATGCTCAATAATGCTGACATGCTCGTCAGAAACATGTTTGCCCTATCTCATGAGAATAAATTATTGGATGCAGTCGATGTGATTGATTATGAATCATGGGAGAAATGTGGAGGGGGTGCTTTCCCTTCTTCTTTTGTTATTGCTGAAGGTCATGATGCCTTAAAGTAACTCGGAACACAATGTCTTACTTGTGTAATATGAAATCTCTGGGACTGTTATTTTTCATAAAGTTTTAAAATGAGAGCTGACTGACTGAGTTGTATCAGTTTGTCTGCCTTAGTGACACTCTAATCATGTTCTGATTGTCTTTTTCTACTATAAGCTACCTCATTAAAGACTCTTCTGTCACTCCATTGCACTTTTGATGATGTACTTCTTAATGATACTGATCATTGTATGATACTAAGGCCCAGGAGACGAAAACGAACCGAGGTCGATATCAAAAAAGTCTTCCGTCAACACGGAATCGGCACAAGTTACGTGTCCGTCAACACGAGACCGCTCGACTAGTGGATTGTCAACGGGGGGAGCCTCGCTGCGGGGAAACTCTACAGATGGCCAGTCTGCCCCTGATAAATGTCTATGCACACGTAATTATTCATTCTAATTAATAAAAAAAATTGAGAATGTTTTAAAAGAAAAAAAGGGTTAGGGTTACATTTTTGATTTGTAATCATCTCGCGACCCCCCCTCGGGGAACACCTGTGGTAGAGGAGCTGTAGATTTTGCACTAACATCTGTAGCATGGTCAGTAGCGTCTGGAGCACGAACGCAACCCTGTGATCCGCCATTGTTGTTGTTGTTGGCGAAACGCATCAGCAATGACGCGGATGACGCAGGGGCGAGCAGCAGAGGTTGGGAGAGGCGGGGCTATGAACGTTTAGGAAGTACACACGGTGCCGCAAGCGTTACGTTACCAGACCTTCCCACTTTGGGATGTGCCATCGTTTGAGGGCTCTGTTTCCGCGGTTCCGTTACGGCCTCGTGTGGACGTAGCGGATAACACCCGTTTCGTCTCCGTGTGGACGGGGCCTAATAAGACATGACTGAGATTTCTTGCAATATTTCTAACATATCAAGCATTTGAAAGCCGTTCTACTTTACAAACAACTCAAATCTTTGGCCTGATCAGAGGAACCAATCCTTTTAGTGACCTATAAAGTCCCAACATGCATGCTTTCTGCTATAAAAAGCATTAATTAGTTCACCCAAAAGCATGGAAACGAGGAAAAACTCCTAGAAAGCATTTACTAGGAATACTATTCAGAATCAGATTATTTAATTTATCATATTGGGAATTGCCAATCTAAAGTTGTTTTATTGCCATAGAGCTCCATGGTTCTACACTGTTACACTAGGTAACATGTTCCTTTATTAGCCTACTGTGAACACACCCACACACACTGTAGCCCCAAAAGTGGATTATTCTGCTGCTGAAAACACTCCCCATGTATGCACTATTATCTTCTGTTTGTGTGATACTAGAGTTTAAACTAGTGCAGTGACCACATCTTTTTTAAGACCGACCCTGAAGTTAGCATGGCAAAGACTCCCTTGACTAAAAGCAAGGGGATTTTCCATTGGATTGTGGTATACTGCATACAAATAAGATAGCAAAAATATGTAAAATTTAAAACAAACACTTTTTGTTTCAGCAGGATAATCTGGCTATAAAGGAACTACAGCATGGTCACAAGACTTCACATCAGCTAAGCTAAAGTTCGACGTGATGACGTTTAGTAGTTTATTTAGTCTTGGTAGAAACCAAAGCTTTTATGACTCATAGCTTCAGACATTCACCCAAAACATTTCTTCAGACCTTATTTCTGGGATCGAGCCAAAAACACATTCAAAACACCCCTGAAATCGAAATGAGGATACAGGAAGTGGTAACTCATTTCTGGGTTTTCGCACTCATTCCTGCACCACTCTATCAAGAGGTAGATTTCAACTCTTTATGTTCTCTCTCCAAAAATAATGAAAAGACTTGAAAGGTGACACATCACATTTGCAGAAGAGTGATAGGAGTACGCTTTAACCTCCAAGAAATGTGCACAACTTTCCTGCAAGAAGTGGAAGTAGGAATAGAAAGTGGAAGTGATTAAAGGAAAATAACCACGGTGTCGTCCTTCTCATGAATTAAAGAGACACAACATTTGACACAACACGGCCTGTGGAGAACTTCATGCATTTCAATAGCAGTGAGGCCTCTCACATCCACATGACTGCATGGCCTCTGGGTGACCCACTCAAAACACACACACACACACACACACACACACACACACACACACACACACACACACACATGCAGGGCTACAGTGAGGAATGTAGCGGGGGTTTCCGGGTGTCTCTGCGACCCGTTGACCTTTTGAGAGCCTTTGGGACATCTAAACACGTAAACACACTCCTCCTCCTCCCCATATTCATCTCCCTCTTCTGGATCTGGAGCCTGGGTGGCAAGCTCAGTCATCACCTCATCACACACACTGGACAGCACCCTCCCTCAGATCCCCTACACACACCAGTTGTTTTCTCATTGTGTCTTGCCTGCAGTTAGCTCTTCTCTACATTTACTGGTATCCCAACTAGCAAGAAGAGTTCAGACGCCACTTACTATCCACCTCTCCACATAAAGGACACTGCTTCTTGCATTGGCACTGGACCTTGGCAATATAAGTCATTCATGATTTGTGGAATTGGGCCATACTACCGTACATAGAAATACTCTGCTGGAATTATATAAATCTGCTATATCCTTTCAAATATATGCTAAAATGTAGTAATCATCTGTTTCTGTTTATTCATGTCTTTAACACGAAAAACAAAAGCAAATAAGGAGCTAAACCTACTTGGCACTAAAAATGACCATGACAGTTAACTCTAATCTGTTCATTGATGATCTCAATTAAAAAAATAGATGTTATACTCTATAAAAGAAATTGTTCTTCCCAATGGAAACGCTGTACACTGAGATTTGTAAAGGCAACCTCAAAAGTGCAGAAAAACACTACCAAGGAATGCAGAGCTGAACAAGGCCGATTTCCTCTAGAGAGCATACCAAATCTGCAAACACCTACAACCTGAACAATAGAACACGTTTCATGATCAAGAGAAAAAGGAAAATAGCAATAACTATTGGACATGTTCAAACAAACAAACAAACGTCATTTGGTTATAGACATATAACCAACACTCATTTGTGTTCGGGCGGCAGACAGCCTATCCATTTTTAAGAGTACGCTTAAGACCTTCCTTTTTGATAAAGCTTATAGTTGATAAAAGAATCTAATAAGAGTGCATTGACGTAGACACGTTGTGCCTCTTCACTTATACATCTCAGTTCTTACTCTTTTCCCTCACTGATGGTATGTCATTTGGTTGTGTGTAGACGGTGGAAGCAGGGAGAGGCATATACGTGCCTTGATCCCTGCCGATCCCTAGCATATCTTTTTCTTATAAATAAAATATTAGGTCATCATGTTTGTCTTGTTAATTTGTTTGCTTTTTTACAAAAGAATCAGAAAGAAATTACTTTTACAATTACAAGAAATAACAACAAATGTGATTTTACAGGTCCTGTTCATAACCATTAATGATTTCACTCCTAAATACTACTTTCAGTTTAGATAGACTTGTACAATATTTCAGTGCATCGTTACAGTTATTCCACAGACTAACAGCTTTTGATGAGATGCAATGAAGATGGCATTTGTTCGTACGGGTGGTTTTTGAAAATGCAGTTTCCTCTCAACATGTGCATGCTTTCTCTCCGTGTGAAAAGTCCCTGGATATTATGAGGTCATTGTTGATTTGCGGATTTGAACATAATTTGAATAGTTTTATAGTCAACCAAGTCTTGTAGTTTTATCGCTTTTAGTTTGATGAATAATTTATTTGTTGGTTCTCTGTACGTAGTTTGATGTATAACTCGTATGGCTCTTTTTTGCAGGATGAAGATCGGATGTGTATTTGTTTTATATGTGTTCCCCCAAACTTCCACACAATACATCATGTATGGAAGTATGAAGGAGCAGTACAGCATAAACAAAGAAGCTTGATTAATTAGGTATTTGGCTTTATTCAGAATTGCTATTGATTTGGATATTTTGGCTTTGATATAGCTTATATGTGGTTTCCAACTTAATTTATTGTCTATGATTACTCCAAGGAATGTTATTTCCGATACTCTTTCTAATTGGACGCCATTTATAGTGAGTTTCTTCTCTGTATTGGTCGATCGATTTCCAAATATTATGAGTTTGGTTTTGCTTGCGTTCAATGTTAATTTATTTTGGTCTAACCAGATCTTCATCCTGCTCAGTTCCTTCTCCATTGTGACCAATAGCTGTTCTAAATCTTCCCCACAGCAGAGTAGACTTGTGTCGTCTGCAAAAAGAATGGTTTTAATAGTTTTTGATATTTCACATATATTGTTAATATACAGAATAAATAGTAATGGCCCCAAGACTGAGCCCTGAGGCACCCCACATGTAACCTGCAGTAGTTGTGATTTATGGCTTTGTAGTTCAACGTACTGTTCCCTGTTATGTAGGTAGCTGGATAGCCATGATAGTGCAACACCTCTAATACCATATCTCTGTATTTTATTTATTAATAATTCATGGTCAACCGTGTCAAATGCTTTTTTAAGGTCCAGAAATATCCCTATTGCATATTCTTTCTTTTCTATTGCCTTAGTAATGTATTCCATAAATTCTATAACTGCAAATGATGTAGTTCTGTTTGCTCTTAAACCATATTGTTGTTCATAGAGTATGTTATGTTTGGTGATGAAGTCATTTAGTCTTGTATAGTTTTTTTCCAGTATTTTAGTAAACTGTGAGAGCAATGAAATTGGTCTGTAGTTTGACAGTACATGTTTATCTCCAGATGTATGTATTGGTATGACTTTAGCAGTTTTCATTTTATTTGGAAATATACCGGTTTGTATTGACTGATTACAGATGTGAGTTAGTGGTTTGGCTATACATTCAATAATGCTTTTAACTGTATACATGTCAATATCATGACAGTCTGTAGACCTTTTACTCTTAAGTTTTTTAACTGTGTCAATAATTTCATTTTCATCAGTCCCTCTTAAGAATATAGTTTCCTTCACATATATATCTTTACTTTCAACACCATCACTACAACCAGTATTTGGAATCTCCCCAGCTAGACAAGGACCAACATTGACAAAGTACTTATTGAAATCTTCGGCAACTGAGGTCATGTCATAAACTAATGTATCGTTTTTTGACAGAAAACTGTTTGGGTATTGTGCCTTTCCATTTCCTTTTTTAATAATGGTATTTAATACATTCCATGTGTTTTTAATGTTATTTTTGTTATCCTCCAATAATGTGTTGTAATGATCCATTTTGCTTCATCGTATTATCTTTGTTAGTTTGTTTTTGTATGTCTTGTATTTTTGTTCAGCCTCTACTGATCCATTCTTTAAGAAGTCTTTATATAATTCATTTTTTGTTTTACATGCATTTAATATTCCCTTAGTGATCCATGGTTTTTCAGCATATTTTTGTTTCACTATTTTCTTTACACAAGGACAATGTTTTTCATACAGCCCTGATAGAAGGGAGGCTGCAGTGGATAGAGCCTTGGTGTTGGGGTCAGGGGGTCACAGGTTCAAACCCCACTGCAGTCAGCATGTCGTTGTGTCCCTGGGCAAGACACTTCACCCCAAATTGCTCCTGTGGGGATTGTCCACAGTATTGAGTGTGTAAGTCGCTTTGGATAAAAGCGTCTAACAAGTAACATGTAAAATAGAATATGTAGAAATGATCCATAGGCTTCATTTGCATCTGGTACATACACTTTGTTCCAGTCTTGTTAAGATAATTCTTCTTTAAAAGAATGAACAGACTCTGGTGTTTTGTGTCTTGTAATTGTGACTTTTCTGGTGTCTTATTGATCCTAGTACAGTTCTGTATTGTTGCAAAGACTGGCAGGTGATCACTTGTGTCATTTATTAATATTCTACTTATTACTTTCCTATCCATGAATATGTTGTCAATGAGTGTTGCACTGTGTGATGTTATTCTGGTTGGCCGTGTGATTGTAGGATATAAACTGTTGCTATACATAGAACTAATACATTCTGTAGTTGCATTGTGTTCTTGTGGGTTCAGCAAATCAATGTTAAAATCTCCACATACAAAGAGCATTTTCTTGCTGCTTGTGTAGTTATAAAGTTCAGCTAGCTTTTTCTCAAATGTGTCAAAACATGATCCTGGTTTTCTATACACGCAGCTTATCAGAAGGTTTTTAGATGTTTTCCATTTCTACTGTTATGCATTCCATAATGTTGTCTATAGCGAAAGACATATTACTGACAGATCTACTTTTGTAACTTTTGTTAATATAAAGTGCAGTCCCCCCACCTTTAGAATGTGTCCTATTAGTAAAACACATGTTGTATCCCTCGATTTCAACCATGTCAGCTTGCTCCTCACTAAGCCAGGTCTCTGATATTGCTAGGGCTGTAACTTGTTTCTCCAGTTGCCTTAAACAGTGTTTTGAGTTGATCTTCTGTGTAGTATTCACATTGGCTATGGATGTTATTGTAAACATTATTTTCAGGGTCAATATCCTTTTCAAAGACTTGTGATTTATGTTCCGTGTGTTTGAAACATTTCAAGTCCAGCTTTTCATATTCAGCAGGTGAGTGGTTTTTGTCCAAGCTTATCATGGGTGTTCTTAGTGTTGTGACGACCCCTCCACACCACGTGGGGTGCCGTCTGGTTGTGGGTGTGCTTTGTGGGTGTTCACAGGTTCATGGCTGATGAGTCGCACCTGTGGGAGGATACCTGCCTGATGAGCTGCACCTGGAAAGAAAAAGGATATAGGAGGAGCCCAGCCGTTACGTTGCGCGATCTCCTCTGGGCACTTTCCCTGTGCCAGCGTCAGGGACCTGTTGCTGGTTCCTTTGTTTGTTTGTTTTGAATAAATGAACATTATATCATACCCCTCGTCTCGCCTCCCCGCTTTATGTTGCAGCCCAGGAGCCGGGTTGTAATATATGGGGGCTCGTTGCTTTGGACCTGGGAAACGTGTGCGAACTGGATGTCCGTTGTGGGGACGGATTTCGCACAGCTGCTGTTGTCATTGTGTGCAGCTGATTGGTTGGGAGTAGCGTTACGGGAGTGAGTGTTTTGCAGTTCCAATGTACAGAGATTGTGTGGCAGCGAGTACAAGCACAGTATCGTTAGTTACAGTGGTATCTGTCCCTGTTAGGTTTAGTACGGTCTTCCTTGGAGGTCGTAGGGGGGGCTGTTAGTGCGGTGTGAAAGTGGTTAGAGCTATTACCTCGGGAGCACGCCGAGGCTGCAGGTGGAGTTGCCGGGTTGCTGGTCGCTTCGCCGAGCTTACGGTATTAAGTGCATACCCACCATAACTAGCACCTGAAGACTAGCGGGGAGTTTAGCCAGTTACTGTTAAGCAGTTAGAGGGACAGGCTGCGGTAGCGTGTATGCTGTGTAGTAGCATGAGCGTGCCACACAGTGTTGTCATGATGGAGAGTGTGGAGGACTTTGTGAGAGCGCCTACAGAGGAGCTACTGGAGGGCTTCTCACGTGAGCAGCTGATCGGTGTTGCTGAACATTTCCGCTTGGATGTTGGGGATAAGAGGATGAAGGAAAACACAAGAGGGATTGTTAGAGCAAATCTGTTCGAGTTAGGTGTTTTCAAAGGGGGACAAATTACTGTTGATTCCGGCAGAGACAGTGTCAATGTGTCTGGCTCCCGTGATACAGACCTGACTTTTGAACAAAGAGAGAGACTGTTAATGTTACAGGTAGAAATGAAAAGGCTTGAGTTGAGTTGAGAGGAGCAGAGGTTGAGTTTACCTGCTGGGGCTGCAAGTCAGGCCCCTAATGTCTCTGGTGGAGCTACTCCATTTGACGTTGCCGGTAATCTGCGGGTTGTGCCTCAGTTTAATGAACGAGATCCAGATACATTTTTCTCCTTGTTTGAGCGTGTGGCTGAGAGCAGAGAGTGGTCAGATGCTAATAGCACCTTATTGCTGCAGTGTGTGCTAACAGGTAGGGCCCAGGAGGCTTATTCTGATTTAACGGTGGCGGACAGCAAAGTGTATCTGATGGTTAAAACTGCGGTGTTGAAGGCTTACGAGTTGGTCCCTGAGGCCTATCGACAGAGGTTTCGGTCCTGGGAGATGTCGGACAGGCAGACACATGTTGAGTTTGCCAGGGATCTGGTTACCTTTTTCGGTAGGTGGTGTAACTCCTTGAAAGTGGATACGTATGTCGCAGTATGTGAGTTGATGGTGTTGAAGCAATTGAAAAATTCCGTACCCAGCCACATTGCGGTTTACATCAGCGAGCGTAAAGTGAAGACTGCTGCAGAGGCTGCTGCTCTGGCAGATGATGATGTGCTAACGCACAGGGGCGGTCGCGACTTCAGGGTCCAGGTTGAAGGGGGTATGTATCGTGCAGGGAGATGGGAAGAGAAAACAAATCCGCACTGGGGTGAGCGTGAGATGCGAGGTCAGCCATAGGGTGATTCGGAAATCTGTCATTACTGCAGGGAGAGAGGGCACTGGAAGGCTGACTGTCCAAAAGCTAAGGCCAAAAGGGGGAACTGGGTAGGCCAGTTTAACTCTGCTGCTTGTGCTGTGTCTGTGGTGCCGTTACCTGTCATCTCTCCCTGTCAGCAGATTAATGAGCCATGCGGGTGGAAGGACCCAGTGTTTTCTGCATTTGTGTCAACCGGATACGTGTCATTGGTGGGAAGTGATATCAGCGTGCCGGTAAAGATTTTGAGAGACACTGCATCGTATGATTCTTACATTCTGAGCTCTGTGTTACCGTTTTCGGACGAATCTGGAACTGGGGATTTTGTCCGGATGAGAGGTATGGGAATGAATGTTGTGCCTGTTCCTCTGCATTCTGTTGTGCTTAACTCAGGTCTGGTGCAGGGTGAGGTCGCCATGGGGGTCCGTCCTGTAATGCCAATTGGTGGTGTGGATGTTATCCTGGGTAACGGCCTGGCTGGCAGCCGTGTGTGGGCCGAGGGTCCACCGCCTACAATGCAGTCATCTTCACCCACTGAATGTCAAGTGCTCTCCTGCAGTGTTGGTGGCTTGTTCTGTGACCCGGGCTGTGAGCCGTGCACAGGAGGAATCTGAGCAGGGGGAAGAGGTCAGTGCGACAAATTCAGTGATTATCCCTGACTTGTTGTTGTCGGTATCCCGCAGTGAGTTGGTGACGGAACAGAAAGCGGATGTCTCCCTCAGTCCGTTTTTTGAGGTGGTTCTCTCCACCGGGGATGGAAGTGGTGTCACCAGGGCTTGTCAGCTGCAAGGAGGATTGCTGGTCAGAAAGTGGTGGTCACGTGGGAAAAGCTTTGTTGGTGGGCCAGTGTATCAGATTGTGGTTCCTGTTAGGTTTCGGGAGGAGATCCTCAGAAAAGCGCATGGGCAGTCGGGACATCTGGGTGTCCGTAAAACATGTGGTTACCTGTTGCGGTATTTCTTTTGGCCTGGTTTGAGGAGAGATGTGTCTCGGCATGTTGGGTCATGTCACGCATGTCGGACGGGTGGGGCAGTTCGGCAGCGACCTGGGGGTCAGGTCTTGGGTTTGATTCCGGGGTCTAGGTTGCAGTTTCTGGAGGGACATTCCGGGTTCTTTCAGGTGCAGGGTCAAGGGACTGGCCAGAGTGGTCTTCTGTCCACGCCGGAATATCGGAGAAGAGCTCCTAGCTATTTGGGTACTAACGGTGTTCTTAGGGGAACTCCTTTCTTATGGGGGGGGGGGGGTGTGACGACCCCTCAACACCACGTGGGGTGCCGTCTGGTTGTGGGTGTGCTTTGTGGGTGTTCACAGGTTCATGGCTGATGAGTCGCACCTGGAAGGAAAAAGGATATAGGAGGAGCCCAGCCGTTACGTTGCGCGATCTCCTCTGGGCACTTTTCCTGTGCCAGCGTCAGGGACCTGTTGCTGGTTCCTTTTGTTTGTTTGTTTGTTTGTTTTGAATAAATGAACATTATATCATACCCCTCGTCTCGCCTCCCCGCTTTATGTTGCAGCCCAGGAGCCGGGTTGTAACAGTGTGTTCATTCCAGTGTGTAGCTATTCAGTTAGGCCTACCTTATGTTGATTTTGATGTTTCATTCCTCAAACTGACTCAGCTCGGTGATTTCCCGGATAATGAGCACTTTCTCCATCTCTGCTGTTGATCCATTTAGTTTGATAACATTCTTACAATTTGTCGACCATGTTGCTTGAATCCTGTTTTGTTTCCTTAGTATACGTGCTCTTCTTGCGATGTCCGCGTTCTTCTTCGGAAGGTGTTCGTTAATGTAAACATTGGTCCCTTTTAGTTTCCTTCCTTGTCTGAGGAGTGCATATTTATTTTTCCTGTTGATGAACCGGATTATTACTGCTGGTGTGGCTGTTGTGTTCTTGCTCCGCAGGGCATGCCAGGCCTCAATATCTCCGCTGTCAACAGATATGCCCTTGCTGTCCAAAAAGCAAAGCACCTGTTGCTCCAGCGACTCACAGTCCACGGTGCCATTTCCCCTGTGAGACTCACTTGTTGTAGGGCCTTACAATGTTTGTAGTGATAGACCCAGAGCACATGCAGAGCTGTGTGTCTCCGTCAGACTCGTCCCACTATACTCAATATTTCTGGTTCATGAAGTCATAGCTAAGAGTTACTGTACTAACCAAGTCTTGAAAAGCTTTAAGTGACAGGATCACGGCTAGGAAACGACACACTTAAAGGTCCCCTATTCTACTGTTTTTCATCAATATATCACAGGTCTCAGATATATACAGAGCCTGTCTCTGATTGGCTGAAACACCAAACAGATCATCATTTTTAGGAGCAATGCGCTCAAGGTATAATAGATGTGGCGCATACATCTTAGTTCCAACTCTTTTCCCTCACCCTATCCTAAGGGAGTGCATGTACGCAGACACGTTGTGCCTCTCCACCTCTGTTCCTTACTTTTTACTTGCTACCCTTTCCCGCAACCTATCCTAAGGGAGTGCATGTACGTAGACACGTTAGTTTTGCTGCTATATGCTTAGACTGTTGGGGGACACCTTACTTCTTCCTTCTGTCTGTACCTGTGTCTCTCATGTTCCCGAATAACCCAGCTTCCCCCAAATCTCTTTTTGGTGTCTATCTACGCCGGGATCTTGAGTCGTGGCTGATCCTGTTGCTGCGGTCTTGTGTCCTGGATCCTGGATCCTCTATCCTGAATTCTGTATTTGAGTCCTGGACTTCGAGTCGTGGCTGAACCTGTCTCTGCGGTCCTGCCTGACTCTCACCATACTACTTCCCTGATGGCTCCCACAGGATTGTCTTGTCATCTTCTTATTACAGACACATGCATTTCCAAACATTTGGTCTACCTACGCTGTAAAATGTATTATCTCTTAGATTTACACACGGCATCTATTGCACGTCTGTCCGTCCTGGGAGAGGGATCCCTCCTCTGTTGCTCTCCCTGAGGTTTCTCCCATTTTTCCCTTTAAACTGTGGGTTTTCTCTGGAAGTGTTTCCTTGTACGATGTGAGGGTCTAAGGACAGAGGGTGTCGTATTGTCATACTGATATTCTGTACAAACTGTGAAGTCCACTGAGACAAATGTAACATTTGTGATATTGGGCTAGATAAATAAACATTGATTGATTGATAGCACAGACTCCTCGTGGAGGAGTGAGAGACACATTTCCTGCTACAATGAAGCACATATGATATTACATGATAACAAAACATCTACTTGGAGTAAATAGTGTAGGCGCCATAAAATCAGCAAGACCTGTCGGTGCATGTCCAAAACTGAGGGACAAGCAGAACCCCAGAACACAGTCAATGTTTTTCATGACAGATAGTGTAATCTAAAGTACACTCTCACTTCAGGTTTCACCAACCCTACAACCAGCTCACTCTGCTGGTCATGTGGTTTTTCCTGCCTTTTGTAATTCTGCCTTTACCGAAAACAAAAATCCATTGGCCCTTTCTATATTTCGTCTAGAGGAGCCAGCACCAAAAATAAAATCAGTCTCTGATAAAACAGGAAGGCAGAACAAGTGGAGATTCTTTCAGAGTGACCTCATACGGTCTGACCCCAGACTCCTGTTTTCCTTTCCATAACTCATATCAAGTGCAACAGGGCTGTCTGCCCGTGTGTGTGCATGTGTGTGTGCATGTGTGTGTGCATGTGTGTGTTCATGTGTGCACATTGAGCAGCAGAAGATAAAGTGGCATGGCTGCAGTTCAAGTGTGCACTCTCAATCTAATAGATGAGTGCGCACACACAACACACACACACACACACACACACACACACACACACACACACACACACACACACACACACACACACACACACACACACCAAGACAATTCAATCTGAAATGTCCATGTCTACATTGAGGCATTGCTATTCTATTATAATAATAATAATAATGCATTACATTTTTTATTTAGAGTGCTTTTACAGGTGCTCAATGCACTTTACAATTACATATTACACATATTAGACATGTAAATGTCATTACTGTGTCATTACTGTGTGTCATTACATTATTATCTTAAACAGCACTGCAAAGACTTTCATTTTAGATCTAAAATCAAAGTATACTGTGTGTGTGTTTGTGTGTGTTTGTGAGTGTGAGTGTGTGTGTGTGTGTGTGTGTGTGTGTGTGTGTGTGTGTGAGAGGCCGTCTAGCTCACAACTCATACTTGGTCTCAGGGCCGGCTCTCGACAATTTGCAGCCCCAGGCGAGATTTTAGCTGGCGCGAAATATATTTTACTGAAATATGTGTTTACATAAATTGTGACCAAAACGTTTGAGACCCACTGAGATAACTTAGACTAAAGTGAACTATCTAAACACTCAAGAGTCCTTACCTCACTGAGCTGTAGTTATCAGCCTCTCAGTCTGAAAGGAGAGGACTCTCCCTCCACATTATTGTAGAAACATCTTCTTCTTATATCCGTTAGAGCAGCTAGCACCAGATGCTAATAACAACAGCGCCGGTACTGGTGCACCCTCCCTCGCTCCCTCGCACTTTGGCTGTGAGCTGCGGGCGCCAGATAAGCCAACATCCCCCATGTTCATCACTTACAGCGCCCATCGTACAGGGCTAATGAAAAGTGTAACCGGGGTGAAAAGGGTGTTACATTTACTTCATTATGAATGGAGGCCGAAAATTAGGATGAGCACCAACGGTCAATAATGTGTTTTCCCTCCCAGAACTGCCAGCGCAGCGCCTCCACAGGCGCCCTAGGCGAACATCTATAACGCCAGTGTGTGGGCATAGATATGTCTCATAATTATTTGTCTGAACAGAACAATAATTTGTGTGTAAATATGTGATTTGTAAATGTAAAACACCACAAATGCATTTAAAAGATTTGCAAACTCACAAATCAATTTGCAAATGTAAAACGGATCTGCAAATACGCTAAATATTTTTACAAATAAAAAAAAGATCTGTGAATATCTCTTTAATATTTACAAATTTCGATCCGGCATTTGTGAATTAATTTTGTATTTGTCGACCAAAAATGCGCTTGCGGATTTCACATTTCTGCTTGTGGATCGTCTTTTTACACACACGGAATTTTGAGACGGTCTCGGCTAAAATCTACTCGTGTCACTCGGTTATTTTCGGAAACCACGTGATGAACTGCTGATGACAAAATTTCCGCATGGTTTCAAAGTAAGAGCGTGATGGTTTTGTATTATAATGAACAGCGGAACGTTAGATGCATTCTTTATCCAACAACTCCTCCAACTCATACGACCAAATGGACCGATTGTTCAGGCCCTTATTACGACCAAATATGTCGTTTGTTCAAGCACTTAATACGTCCTATAATTACGTTTTCGCCCTCTAGTGCTCCCGTTTAATGCAAACGTTACAGATGGTCGTTTATTCACAAATAACCCTCTCTGTAAAATCCTAAATTGTAGGATAGTTTGGCCATTAAAACGCTTTTTGATTAGATTTCTAGAGAGAAGTCTATATTGTACTTTTAGAATCCACGTCCAGTCGATATGTGGATCTATAGTTCGATATTACGAAGATGATTTGACCAACATAACGGCATTGTAATACACGGTTCGGCTGCATTAAATATTACATATCTGCCGTAGATATTTATTTATAGAGCCCTGA
This sequence comes from Harpagifer antarcticus, assembly GCA_902827135.1. NCBI lineage: Eukaryota > Metazoa > Chordata > Actinopteri > Perciformes > Harpagiferidae > Harpagifer > Harpagifer antarcticus. Next base: position 148,301 of record CADEHL010001173.1, read on the forward strand.
AGACCTTTTGACAAACTGTAAGAACTGCCGCCAAAACTGAATACGTCACGTGGACCATAAATTTATCAACACTAATTTGGCTGACTTTTATATTTGATCCAATTGGTAGATAGGTTATATTTACACCATAACGGTGCACAGCTGATAGAAAGGGATTTTTCTGTAGTTTTTAAAGATATTATTTACTACCTTTCCAACTCCTTGTGCAGTTGACTGTTACAGGTCTATACAGGTTCATGGTACAAAGCATAAGCCTCAAATCGAGAGACTGAAACTGTATTTTCCTTTACCGTTCTGTTTTAATTTCACAATAAAGTTAATAGTCATATTATGTTTGATATTATTATGTTTTATTAACTACACCACTGGTTTTTAGCCTGTTAAGCCCCGAGCCTGTTTTTCAGACCGCAGGCTCGAAAATGACATTCCCAGAACAAATGTCAAAATGTCAAAATGGGGCCCTGTCTGCCGGCGCCGGGTCTGCCTTGAAGCATCATCCACCTCTTACGGTTTATCGAACACATTTCAGATTGATCTGCATAATCTGCAAGGAGTCAGACAGGGAAACAACTTGTACCTTCCTGTGGCCAGAAGGTGGCGCTATGACTACAAATCATTATTTGCGTGTATGTCTTCATTCTGACTGACAAAATTAATTAAGTTATTATAATCAATAGGAGATCATTAAAATACTGCTACAAACATTATGGTATACTTGTATTATTTGTGTAAATGTAACTGTTGTTGTTCTACTGCAGCCTCAGACATATGCGGCTTTATGCTGCTATTGGTTCTTGGTAGGGGTCGAGCAAATTGTCGGGGCCATAATCCAGCGCCAATGCTATGGAAACACAACAAACTGGCCTGCATTCGGGCCCCGGCTCCGAACCAGACCAGAAACCCCGTTCGTGGAAAAGTGGTTTCTGTCTCTCAGTCTGGAAGGGGGGAAGATGCCACTGGCCACTTGACACCCCTGTTCTGGTTTGGCATCACTGTTGGTATGACCCCATTGCATGATAGGGTCATGAGGCTTTTCAGTAAATCTGGTAATGAGAGAGGACTTGGAAGTCGAAGTGATTCTTCACCCTTTTCATTTAAGATGACATACAATGCTTACCCTCCTACAAGAAGAGGAAAGACAAAGGGTCACAAAACAAAAGTTGGTTTCAGAGGAAAACTAGATGTGTTTTTTGTTGTTGTTATCAACAGGCTGTCACGTTGAGGTCAGAGGGAGAGCAGGGAGCAGGAGGTTATCAGGACACATTCCTGTCCCGGGCTGAGAAAGACCAGGAGAGGAGAAGTATTTCAGCTCCTGATGCAGTTACTTTCATTAGTATCAACGTAAAACAAAAAAGGCAAAAATAAAAGATTATTTAAATGTAAAATGTAACAAATGGTCCTTTCTGGTGGGCGGGTGTGTAACTGGCAGGCAGGCTGAACACCTACCACTGTTTGCCTTAGCTAATGCTGTGAACTCCATGACCTTGTGTCCTCAACCTATACACACACACACATACACACACACACACACACACACACACACCCACACACACACACACACACACTCAGTCAACAGGGTCTGCATGTTGTGTTAGTCTGAGATAAACAAGGGGGGAACAGGACAACAGCCAAAGTGCACCAGCTATCCTAAACTGGTGCTACGAAATAAAGGACTCATCCATCACACAGTGTCTACAAACACACACACACACACACACACACACACACACACACACACACACACACACACACACACACACACACACACACACACACACACACACACACACACACACACACACACACACACACACACACACACACACACACAGACACACTACAAACTGGCAGAGGGCCAAACTATATTTAATGAACAAACATGTTTGACATGAAATCAATCAGTAATTGGGTAATAATAACTATCTAAGTCATCTGTTGACCAAGAACCTAAGCAAGCAGAACCAAGGTCACACACACACACACACACACACACGCACACACACTTTCTTGGCTGGGGTTAGGGTTTACTTTGACCGTTAAAACCTGAAGCCCCTGTCAAACAATGAATGAGTTTCAATTTCTAGAGACGTCCAGGGTTATGTTGGTGCCAACTTCTTCTATATAGAAACATGATATTTTCTAGCATTTGGAAAACCTATGTTGTAAATGTATTATTTTTTTAATTTAAACATCACATCTATAGAACGTCTGTCCGTCCTGGGAGAGGGATCCTTCCACTGTCACTCTCCCCGAGGTTTCTTCCATTTTCCCCATTCACTGGGGGGTTTCTTTGGGAGTTTTTCCTTGTTCGATGTGAGGGTCTAATGACCGAGGGTGTTAGTTTTTCATATTCTGTACAAACTTTAAAGCCCCCTGAGAGAAATATAAATTCTCTTTTTGTACATTTGTGATATTGGGCTATATACAATAAACTTTGATTGATCGATTGATTCTAGTAGCCTTCAGTGGAACTGCATTTTGTACTACTTGGTAAATCATGGCAGGTACTGTTAGATCGATGCAGACTTCAGTTCACACATGGCACCAAAATGTTTGTCAGATGTACTGCAAGAGACTATTCACTGGTAAATTGTTGAGTTGTGTCGGCTTCATCAGTAAGCTTTAGTTGAGCTGGTAGGTGGAGTTTCTGTTGTGGTGACTGACGTAAAGTCTTAAAAACGAAAATGGAGGATTTCAATGAATCCTGATTGTCACTCATGTACAATGCATTACATTTAGTCTTTCCATTAACCCAATAGACTGACACAGTATAATAGGAGCACGGACGGCTACTATAAGATGCTACAGCACCTGGTTGAAGTGTGGGGGCCTGGTAACTTGTTCAAGGGCAGCTCGGCAGCGCCCGGGAAGCAAACTTGTACCTCCCAAAGTACTAGTCCACACTCTTAAATTGGTAAGTTTTGGAACTTGAACCGGCGACCCTTCCCAAGCCAAGCCCCTCAAGGCTGCTCTGCTGTTGCCCAGTCTCGTTGCTGTTTACTGATCTTCATGTGTTCTCTGGTGTCACATGCTCACAAAGAAATCAAGCATAACCAACTAAAACTGAAACTTTTAATTATGTGGTAGAAATTAATGAACAAACATAACACTGACAATTCTGCATCTCATATTTTACGTCCAATGCCAACATTAGAAAGGAAAGTAGGTGGAGGTGGGGGTGATGGATGGTCATCAAGCACGTCTGACTTTTAATGCAGTAGAATAAACTTCACAAAAAGCTTAGCTGGAACTCAAACTGATCTTCAGGTTCTTTGCTTTTAGACAAAACTTAGGTTACACAATAATAGGGGCGTGGCCACTTTGAGTGACAGTTGGTTGCTGTCTCAGCTTGCTTGGCTTAATCACGTTTCTGTTGGTCTCTGGTCTGTTCTGCTTCCTGACGACACGACGGTGAAGTCATGACCACAGGTTACCATCGATCAGCAACAGTCTGACCACACATACAGCTCAGTGACCCGCCTTTGGGAAATACATGCCATTATTGGACCTGAGGTTGCCAGGTGAGAAGACTTTATCCTCCTTTTATGACTCCATCGCAGCCATGACTGAGATGTTGCCCTGTCCCCGTTCAAACATTGTTGTTGGGTGAGTTCAATTGACACATGACTGGGGCCTTTTGTCAAATTGGAAGTATACTAGTCGTTGCCAGGTCAGTTTTAATGTCTGTAGTTTTTAAGGTCCCCAGTTTGTGACTCACCTATCAGCTCCTCCTTTTGTCTTCTTACCCTGTCAGCTCCGACATTAACGTCACCACTTTTGAGGAACACTGCAGAGTTGACTTCCCGTTTGTCTCCCACAAGCTGAGAGGTCATTGGTTAATCACCAGGTTCGCAGTGGTCCATCCTCCTTTAATGGCTCCCTGTTAATAGTGACTGAGCTCTGTCGTCAGTTTGTTTATCTTTTTACTGTTCTTACTGACTTACGTCACTGTTTCTTAAAGTATGCTTCAAGGGCATTGGCAGGGTCACAGTCCTTGATCAGCCCGGTCTACTTGTTCTAACTCAAGAGCAGGAACACAGGGATCAAGGTCCAATATGTGTCTGCTACTGGCAGTGGTGCAAAGTAAGTAAGTAGATTTACTCAAGTACTGCCCTTAAGTAACATTTTGAGATACATGTATTTTATCTGAGTATTCCCATTACTATTTTATGTTACTTTGTACTTCTTCCCAACTACAATTCAGAGGTAAAAGGTGTACTTTCACATGAAAGACAGAGACAGACAGAGGTTGAATGGTGGTCAAACATCTGCCCTATTACTCATTTCTTTGCTGTTTGTTCAAACTGCTGTTTTCCTTAGTTCTTTAATTGTCGTGCCCACTCTATCAGTGTCTCCAATAAAACATATGAAATCCCAAAAACAATATTGCTTCCAAACCCTGACAAATATAAATTGTACAGGTATTAAAATTGGAATGTTTATTCTAAAAACAGCTAGGTGACTTTTCTCAGCCCGTTTTTCCTCTTTCACCGTTTAACCTGACACCCTGTCCTGAAACCACGACTCTCCATCTGTGTGTGTGTGTGTGTGTGTGTGTGTGTGTGTGTGTGTGTGTGTGTGTGTGTGTGTTTGTGTGTCTACAGAGGTAGTGTAGCTCTTGAGAATCCGGTTTCGTTGACCTTTGTTGGGTTCACAGTGAGGTTGGCCCAAGAGATTTTTGACATTTCCTTATATAACACCTGACCCAGCACATAGCCAGGAGTGTGTGTGTGTGTGTGTGTGTGTGTGTGTCTGTGGGGGGGGGGGGGGGGGTCGGTGTTATGCAGTTTATCATTATGTTACCTTGTGCTGACAGCAGAGACAGTTTTACATGTATGACTCCACAGAGCTAACATTATGACAGAATAACAAATAGACATACTCTAACTCAGCTATGAATCTACCAACACACAACACCTTCAAAACGTTTATTAACCCTTGAAGGTGCAATGTGATATGCCAAGAATTGTTGTAATTGTACTGATTTAAGGATAGGTTAAGATGAAGTAGGAACATGGATGTATAAAGGGAACTGTACCGCGTTGGTAAATAACTCTGGATTCAGCTTTTAATGCATTTTACAGATTTTAGACCCTTATTATTTAAAAGTGTCTGTGCTAGGTAGTTGATTTAATTCTAAAAAAGTATCCACTGATATACAGATGTCTTTTTCCAAATGTAAGTCAATGGGAAAAGGTATGTTTGGGCCCATTGACATCACGGAATGACACATAAGTTGTAATACCCCTGTTTGGCCATCAACATCCGGCGCACTTCCTGGGGGCTTTGGTAGGAAGGGGAATGGATGGATGGAAGGGAAAGCGTTGGTGGTTCATGAAATCTAAGACAAGCGAGTCTTGATGTGTTTACCGGATATAACTTGGAGGGGGATTGAGACGTGGCCCTGCTCAAACTTTAGGTTACAGTTTTTCTTAATTGCTAAACCCACTATTTAGAATCAAAATTCATTTCTTCAAAACAAGAACATAGTCATCTAAACAGAAACACACTTGCTATAACTCTGAATATCTTTTGCAAAATGCACTTACATGACCAAACCTGAAAATACTGGTCACAAAAAAGAATAAGTCGATCGAAACAGAACAAATTGTCCTCTAATGAGACAAATGTGTTTTCATAACTGAAACTCCGGTCACCATAATAACACATTCTACCATAACAATATACATTTCTTGCAAAGTGCTCTAAGGCACAAGAGTGGTGGAATGCCACATTGTCCCATATGACCATGTGAACCGACCTCACTTGATCCCTCTCTTCTGGTGGCACAAGTCGGTCATACAGGACATCCAGGAAGGCAAGGACACGTTGCGTGTTATATGCTCCCATTACAGGGATGTGAGCAAGGACGCCTTGTGTTGAGATAGCCGCACACAATGTTATGTTTCTTCCCCTTTGGCCTGGAACAAAGACTGTTGCTCTTTGCCCAATAAGGTTCCTCCCACGTCTCCTCACTTTGGAGAGGTTGAAGCCTGCTTCATCCACATATACAAAAACATGTGGTAATGCATTGCCTTCCAGCTCCATCATTCGCTAAAGAAAATGAAACAATCAGAGGACCGTTTTACATTACTGTAAGCAGTCCGACATACTAAAAATATAGGCAAGCCATCACTGTGATTGAGGTCCTTACCTGTACATACCGGTGCCTTAACTCCTTCACACGGTCAGAGTTGCGTTCAAAAGGAACCTTATAGATCTGTTTCATTCTGAGGTGGTGCGTCTTTAACACCCGGTCAATGGTTGCAACACTTATAGATGGAATGTTACTGAAGACATCCTGGTCTGCAATTAGTCTGGCCTGAATCTCCCTTAAGCGGATTTCATTGTTGGCCACAACCATATCAACAATGGCAGACTCTTGTTCTGGAGTAAAGGCCTTTCCTCTGTCACCAGAGCGGGGTGCTCTTTCAGTTCTATCAATACATATTTGAGAATGTTATGTACTGTAATATAAAAACAGTGATCGAAACCTACATAAAAATAGAAATGCATGAAGTGCTGTAAAAAAGGGTTACAGTAGCTTACCTATTTTCGTGCCTGAAGATCCTAATAATGGATGCCACTGTTGATCTCCGTATATTGGGCTGAACCCTTTGGCCAGCCTCACTGAGGGACATGCCATGGTTTATGACGTGGTCAACAATAGTTGCATGGGTGTTGTCCGAAACTACTGTTCGCATTGGTCCCCTTTCAACTCTTCCACCACGCATACGTACAGCCCTCCCTCTTCCTCTGTGAACAACAGGGTTCCCTCTTCCTCTCTGAACATCAGGGTTCCCTCTTCCTCTCTGAACAACAGGGTTCCCTCTTCCTCTCTGAACATCAGGGTTCCCTCTTCCTCTCTGAACATCAGGGTTCCCTCTTCCTCTGTGAACATCAGGGTTCCCTCTTCCTCTGTGAACATCAGGGTTCCCTCTTCCTCTCTGAACAACAGGGTTCCCTCTTCCTCTCTGAACAACAAGGTTCCCTCTTCCTCTCTGAACAACAGCCCTCCCTCTTCCTCTGTGAACATCAGGGTTCCCTCTTCCTCTCTGAACAACAGCCCTCCCTCTTCCTCTGTGAACATCAGGGTTCCCTCTTCCTCTCTGAACAACAGCCCTCCCTCTTCCTCTGTGAACATCAGGGTTCCCTCTTCCTCTCTGAACAACAGCCCTCCCTCTTCCTCTGTGAACATCAGGGTTCCCTCTTCCTCTCTGAACAACAGGGTTCCCTCTTCCTCTCTGAACATCAGGGTTCCCTCTTCCTCTCTGAACAACAGCCCTCCCTCTTCTTCTGTGAACATCAGGGTTCCCTCTTCCTCTCTGAACAACAGGGTTCCCTCTTCCTCTCAGAACAACAGGGTTCCCTCTTCCTCTCTGAACATCAGGGTTCCCTCTTCCTCTCTGAACAACAGGGTTCCCTCTTCCTCTCTGAACATCAGGGTTCCCTCTTCCTCTCTGAACAACAGGCCTCCCTCTTCTTCTGTGAACATCAGGGTTCCCTCTTCCTCTCTGAACAACAGGGTTCCCTCTTCCTCTCAGAACAACAGGGTTCCCTCTTCCTCTCTGAACAACAGCCCTCCCTCTTCCTCTCTGAACAACAGGGTTCCCTCTTCCTCTCTGAACAACAGGGTTCCCTCTTCCTCTCTGAACAACAGGGTTCCCTCTTCCTCTCTGAACATCAGGGTTCCATCTTCCTCTCTGAACAACAGGGTTCCCTCTTCCTCTCTGAACAACAGGGTTCCCTCTTCCTCTCTGAACAACAGGGTTCCCTCTTCCTCTCTGAACAACAGGGTTCCCTCTTCCTCTCTGAACAACAGGGTTCCCTCTTCCTCTCTGAACAACAGGGTTCCCTCTTCCTCTCTGAACAACAGGGTTCCCTCTTCCTCTCTGAACAACAGCCCTCCCTCTTCCTCTCTGAACATCAGCCCTCCCTCTTCCTCTCTGAACAACAGGGTTCCTTCTTCCTCTCAGAGCTCCTCTACCTACTCGGTCAGCCATTTTGTTCACACAAACATCTTACTGAAGTGAGGGAGGTGTTTTATATGATTCTCACTAATTACAATGACTATAGGAAAGTCATTGATATCAGCTAACAGTAACATCATTACTGTAAGGTATACAGTACATTCCATGCAGTTACCTTTTTCAATGGGGTGATTGACTGATAACAAGTGTTAATATTTTGCACATCAAGTGTCAATTAGTGTAGCTATGGTCTAAGTTTATGAGGAGTAAGTGTTATCCACTGTGAGAAGATTATTTTGTTTTGTAGACATGAGTTACACAAAAGATTGTTGATGTTTGTGTAGAGAATTGTAACTTCAGTTAGAGAACTGTGTGATCTGTTTTGCAAAACACTGCTTAGCATCTGCATGTTGTGTGATATCAATGATAAATGGTATACTGTTGTAGAGAAATGGTTTTCTGTTTCGATGGCTGTGCTGTTGGTTTGAAGAAAGGAATTTTGATTATAAATAGTGGGTTTAGTGATTGAGAAAAACTGTAAATAATAAACCTAATTTGTAAGGTTCAGATGCACCCTGTGGTGCATCTGTCAAGGGAAACACGAAGAGGAAATTACATTATAAAAGGACTGTCCTTTGTAATATAAGCCAGTGTGAACAAGACAATTATTTCAGCTTTTCACAACTCTACAATATTTAAACAGGCATCTGTATATTCTATTGAGAACAATATTTCAGAATGCTTTGGTCTGGGTTGTGCAGAGTCAATTTGGGGACAGTTGCAGATCATCTGTGAAATGTACCTTTCTGTGCGGTACACCTTGAAATCAAAACTGTTTCAGAACATTCAGAACAGTCAAATCATTCCCATGGTTCCAGATTCTGTACCATAGGTAGCAGGCTAATGTGAGGGAAAGAAAGACACACACACACACACACACACACACACACACACACACACACACACACACACACACACACACACACACACACACACACACACACACACACACACACACACACACACACACACACACACACACACACATTTTTGTGTGCAGGGGTCAGAGTGTTAGAGGTTGCTGGGAGGACAGGCAGAGGTGACGCCATATCTTGTCTGCAGCACGGCATGGTGGGAAAGATGAGAACAGAGAGAGAGGTCAGCTTGTCATCACCATCATGTGGGTGATCTGGGACCCGAGATGGAGAGGGGTGGGGGTGTCAGGGAAGGAGGTGTCAGGATAGAGAAAGTCAGATGATTAGGAGAAAGAGGTGGAGGCAACCATTTTTTACAACAAACAGTATTTGTCTCGTAATTTAATAATAACATTTGTTTTTGTAATGATGTGTTTAGATTATTTCAAGGACCACAAACACCATATATATACTCGGAGTGCATTCGCTCAAGCATGTGACTGTGTGTTTTTATTGGAATGGACGATAGAAATGTCATGTCTTGAGCCTCGCAATCCCTTCTTCCCCTGTCACAGGTACTAAAGCCCTCCTTGCACGCCCTCAAAGACGCTCCTGCATTTGTGGGAAAACTGGGTTCATCTCAACAGCACAAGCCCCTACCATGTATGCAAGAAATGGATATCCGCTCAAACTCATCATAGATCTCAAGCAACTGGGACCATTTACCATGGACTTCAAAAAGCTGAAGCCTGGGCAGCATACCATTATTAAATATGGCAGTCTGACTTACCGACCAATGAAACTCGATCAGATTAGGACAATCAGGCCTATACTCATGGACGACTCTGAGACCTGGACCCTCAGTGCTCGACTCCATCATCGTCTCAATGGGTGCTATACCAACCTCTTTCACAAGGTTCCAAAATATATCCTGGAAGAATCCCCCACCGTTACAGAAGATATACGTATGGCCTAACCCTAACCCCAAACCTAACCATAGCCCTATCCTGGAAGGATCACCCAATGTTACAGAAGATATACGTATGGCCTAACCCTAACCCCAAACCTAACCATAGCCCTATCCTGGAAGGATCACCCAATGTTAAAGAAGATACTGAAAATCCCATGACCTCAGTAAGCTCCTGATTCAAAGCAGGGCTAGATTTTCTGGCAAGGTCTTTGGACTGAGGGCGCACAATTGGATAAGGGAGAATTGGTTTAGAAGCTATGGATACTGGGGATGTTTTCATGTGACCCGCTCTATCGAAATCAGTCGGAAGTCGCAACGGCTCATTTCAAAATAAACGTGGATTTGCGTAAGAAATAGTTTTTCGGGGTTCGGGTGTTTTGTTTGATTTTAAACAAACAAAGTCTTGGCTTTCAGAATATGAAACTTTTATTTCCAAAATCACACGATAAATACATTTTTGAAGCTTGTAAAGGCACGATGACAGCTCGCCTCTCCCTCGCCACTCTGCTGTTCCGCAGCGCCGCTCCCCCTCCCTCCCGCTGACATTATGAATGTAAGCCGTATAGTAATCATAGATAACACTGCAGGGTCCGTTACAGTTTGTTTTCATCTGATTTCAATTAAAAAGTTGACTTTCAGAATATTAAACTTGTTTCGGCAAATCCAGATGATAAATACAACTTTGAAGCTTAACGGCATAATTACAAGCAGAGAACGGAGTAACTTAACGTCACAGCAGGCATAACAACAGCCGGTGTTTGTTTTCCCCGGTAAACAAACACAATACACACAAACGCAAAAATACACAAACACACACACACGTATATACACACACACACACACACGTATACACACACACACACACACACTCACGAACTTCCCCCAGACCAGTAATCCAAACAAAAATATGTTTCCTCCATCGATGGATTCCAGAGAAGAGGAAACTTTGAAGGCCTTTTTCTCAAAATGATGACTCGGTGACAGTCATTATATAATGTGACATATTTCGCTTAATATTTGGAGTACAACAACAATCCTGATATCATTAGAAAGCTAGGAATCTCCTCTTTGTGTATACAACTCCAAATGTGTCTTCGGGTCAATGCGACTGATTTCGATGGAGCAGGTCACATATCGTTATACCTCCATATACCTCCATTGATCAAGACTTTTCTCTATTTTTGGATACTTGTATCTTCAACAATTCAAGGTACCACTGGGGTGTTAAAAAAAACAATAATTTTTGGGGTAAATGGACAATAGGGTTATAAAACAGACAAATATGAGCCAACATAGTAGTCTACGCCCAGCTGCAGTCTTTTTTAATCCTTCATGGCATCCATGAAAAGTTTCAGTCTGGCTTCAAACCCATGCACAGCACTGAAACAGCCCTTTTAAGAGTTTTTAACGATCTGCTCCTAGCCGCCGACTCAGGCAGCCCAGCTGTCTTGGTGCTGTTGGACCTGACAGCTGCCTTCGACACCGTGGACCATGGCATCCTGCTGTCACGGCTTGAACAGTCCGCTGGCATCACAGGCTCTGCCCTCGCATGGTTCAGGTCCTACCTTAAGGACCGTAGCTTTTCAGTGCAGCTAGGTGCCTTCTCCTCTGCCAAAGCCCCTCTTACCTGTGGGGTCCCTCAAGGCTCGATTATGGGCCCCATCCTGTTCCTACTATACATACTGCCCCTAGGTTCTATTCTAACAAAACACAATATTCCCTTCCACTGCTACGCTGACGACGTCCAGATTTATCTCCCGCTCAAAGCAAACATCAAACAGTCACTACAGCAGTTGATGGACTGCTTAACGGAGATCAAATCCTGGCTGAGCAACAACTTCCTGACTCTTAACGAGGGCAAGACGGAGGTCATCTTTTTTGGACCACAACCTCCAGCCTCTCAGGTTGATATTCTGGGCTCCCTCCAACTAAACATCCTCCCCTCGGTCATGAACCTTGGCGTGACCTTGACGAACACTTTTAAATTCGATAAGCAGGTCAGCAGCGTAGTCAAATCCTGCTTTTTTAAAATAAGACTATTGGCCAAAACCAAGTCCTATTTATCTTTTAAAGACATGGAAAGGGTCATCAACGCCTTTGTGACCTCGAGACTGGACTATTGCAACGCTCTGTATGTGGGTATGGACCACGCGTCAATTAAACGCCTGCAGCTGGTCCAAAATGCAGCTGCACGTTTGCTGACTGGACACAAAAAGCGCGACCACATCTCCCCAATTCTGGCCTCACTACACTGGCTTCCAGTTCAGTTCAGAATTGATTTTAAAATCCTTTTATTTGTTTTTAAAGCTCTAAATGGGCTGGCTCCGGCCTATATAGTTGAACTCCTCCAGCGCTACACCCCAGCCAGAGCTTTAAGGTCTGCTGACCAGCTGCTGCTGGTAGTGCCGAAGACTAGGCTCAAAACACGAGGGCACCGAGCCTTCGCAGCAGCTGGCCCGAGGCTCTGGAACACTCTGCCCCTCCATGTGAGGTCGGCCCAGACCCTAGGGGTTTTTAAATCCTATCTAAAAACACACTTCTTCTCTCAGGCTTTCTAGCTAGAGCGGAGCACGACTACTGACATTTCCCTGTGTATTGTTTTTATATTTGCTGTTGCCAAATGACTGTCTTTTTTACAATTGCACTGCAGTAAAATGTTTTTACTACATGTACAGCACTTTGGCTCGACCAAACATCGTTTTTAAATGTGCTCTATAAATAAAATTTGATTTGATTTGATTTGATTTGAACATCTGCCTGTTGCTTTTCATATCCATTCAGCACAGCATGCTGGATACAAGAGGAAACATTAGAGTTCTGTAGCGCCGCGGCACCAGTCCTTCTCTTTAAAAACAAGCAGCACTGGCGGGCAGGACAAGACTTCTTGTAATAGTCGAAATTAAGCCCAGAGGCAGGTGAGGCCTGGGGTGCAGGTGAGCCCTGTGGTGCAGGTGAGCCCCACAGTGCAGCCCATCCACAGGCTCTGTGACCTCGGCTTCATTCATCACCCATCTGACACATTCATGCTGTCTGCCTGAGGCTCACACACATGCACAAACACAGCACACACACACACACACACACACACACACACACACACACACACACACACACACACACACACACACACACACACACACACACACACACACAGCTGGTTGTTGTACTCCCACACAGTTCCATTTGGTCAAACTGACAACGTTGCCCACCCCAAACACAGAGTCCGTTCTGTTTGTTAGCCGGAGGTGATCGGCACTGGGATTCAATGTCAGTTGTTTTTCAGGAGATAAATGATTTAACAATGATGGACCATAGACATTTCCACAGATGCCCGAACTGAAATATTATTTGCATGATAAATGAAAGACAGCTGTTAAAGATGAAGTTCTTCTCCTGCTTCTGTACCAATTGTTCACTGTGTATCTTCTCCAATTATTTGTTATTATTGTTGTTTGTGCAAGGAGGCAATGCTAGAAGAAGGAAAGGATTTTGATTAGCTAAGCAGCAAAAAAGCAAACATTAAGTGTCCACTTGCTTCTTCCCAGTGACTGAGATCAAACCTGGAGTCTTATCCAATCGAAATAAGGATCCTGTTTGTGGTATAGGTTTCAGGTCTGTATGTAAATATGTCGCTCTGATTGGATCGTAGTCATCATAGATGAAACATTAGTTGAGGGGGACAGAGTTTGAAGTGTGCAGGAGGTTTATAAATGATGTGCATTGCTGCTCTGTATTACTGTGGTTGTCATGTGAACCGGTGTTGTGCATTTGGGATCATCTGATCATCCCAACGTGTTCCTCAGATTGGCTCTAAATGAATTTTGCTCCCTTACATTATTTTCATTATTGGGATTTATGTGGGAATATTACGATGATGATATCTTTTATGATTTTCAAAAGGATAATCTGCTGCTTTAGCCTATGGAAACAATGAAAATAATTTGAGTTACAATTGGTCACAATGAAAAGTGAAAGTTCTATTGAACTTTATAAATCCATGTGAATGTTTAGTTATCACCATCCCCCTGCAGAAAGGATGTGTGTTTTCTGTTTTTCATTGCACTGGTATGGTGCTCTTATTATCGATAGATTATGGGAGGATTGGTTTACGGCAAATAACCTGTAACTTAAACAACTTGTCATGCATAGAAGTGTCAGTAATTATCAAAACCTTGTCTTTTACCAATTGGTGGTCCATCCCTAACCCTCACCCTCTTCTTATCATTTGATGCATTCTGTTAGGCGTGTAAAGCAGAAGTAGTCCACATGTGAGTGAAACTGGAACTGTGCCTGTCTGAGGATAACATCACTGATCCAAAGTAGCTTCATGTCAGCTCCATGGAAGG
>CADEHL010001173.1:172500-202500 GCA_902827135.1 Harpagifer antarcticus
GGGGGGGGGGGGGGGCGTTGACCTCAAAAACAGTTCTTGTAATGTCTGTGAGCCTGATGGGACTACACCTGAAATGAATGCACATTGACTCACTTGACAATGCATTTATCTAATAAGTTAAGTTTCAGATTTATCTTGTTGTTCAATGTTATTTATCAGCTTAACCCTTGTGGAAAGGTTCAGGTCAGTTAGATTAGAATGACTGAACACTGTGTTGCAGGAATGAGTCCTGAATCTGGGAATAAGTCATCATTTTAGCATTTCTGGGTTCCCTTGTCTCAAATTCAATAGTTTGGTCTGTACTACATGCAACAATGTTGTTTGTCCTGTTAGCCTGAAGTAAATGTTGCCTCTTTGCTTTATTTTCTTGTCAGAGAGTACCAGAATGTGTAGTTTACATGTTAAAAGAGGATCCCCCCCAGACCCCCCTGCAGGGGTTCGGTAAGCAAACATCGTTTTCACAACATACGTATATAATTGTTCCTACAAGGACAGTCTGTAGCCTGACTCTGTGAACCCTGGGTCGCGCGCTCTGTCATTCACTCTGTGACACTGTTCATATCTCAGGGACCTTTGAGGACAGCCTCAGTGGTTTTGGCTCCATTTCTTCTCACATTTCCCCAAAAGATGTCCATGAAACCTCCACAAACGTCCCCTTATAAGCAAACTAACCCTTTAAAACCTTTAATATACTGAGGGTTTTCCATCTGGAGAATTAAATCCCCTTTCCTCCACATTTCAGATTCCTCATTTCATCAACTTTGTGGACGTTACTTTTGAATATAAATGTACAATAATAATAATCACAATCAAAACAGCAAGAACTGGCTTCCACGTTTTATTGGTTATTTGTAAGCTTTGTTATTCAGACAATTGATTACTGGTAGTGAATTTAAATAATTGAATGTCAAAGCGATGTTAAATGGTTGATAAGTGAACATTTAACAATATATATTCAAAACAACATGGAGCGAAGCAGGGATCCTATCACCACACATATTTACAAGAATAGCAAGACATATACAAATATATTTACAATATAAAATAATATATTCATACAAAACAAAATACATGTTTATAATAATTTTAAATATCTCTATTTACTTTCAACATTTAAAACCATTTTTTCTCTGTATTATGGGATATTTGGATGTTTATATATTTTATTTACTTTCTGAGGTGTCACCTTTTATACTTGTAAATAGTTAATGAATGTATCAATAATAATTATAATGATAATAATTATAATAATAATGATAATAATAATAATAATAATAATGATAATAATGATAATAATGATAATAATGATACATTTTGCCTTTGGTTTTCGTAATCTCTCTCTCTGTCATTTGTTATCTTCTGTGATCCAACTCAGATGCAGTATTTGCATGAATGTCTAACATCCAGGGTTTTAAACTGAGTGAACTGAGATGAACAGATGCATATTAACTGTGTCCCGTGTTCTGGTCCTCAGGGTCACAGTGACTACAACACAGAGCGCTGAGCATCTCACTGCATAGACGGTGGAGTGAACCCAAACAGATCTATGTGCTTCAGGAGGGTTTTGCTGATAATCATCAGTAACTGCACATCGATACTCTCCTGTGTTTTTCAGTGAGGCTTTAGAAATGACCAATCTCCCATCAAGGTTCTCCTGATCAGATTAAACCGACTAAACGTTCTTCCTTTGGTTCGGTTTGACTTAGAGAACCAATAGTGATACCGACCCTTTTCCCAATCTTTGCATCTGAGAGTGACTTATTCTCCCTCTGAGAAAGGCTCTACAGGGGGGGGGGGGCATATGATTTCACAGTAGTGAAGGTTTTACAAGTGTACCAACCTGTGTGATTCAACATTACCAATGTTCAATATTTAATATTCCATATTCCATATGTCATATATTTTTGAATATATATTTGCATATATAATATCTACATGTATATTTTCTATTTTCTTTTCTTTTAATTCTGTTTTTGTTTATTTGTAGTTTTGTTTTATTGTAAAATGCCTTGTCTTTTATGCTGCTGCAACAAAAACAATTTCCCAAATTGGGATCAATAAAGTAGCCTACCATCTTATCTTATCTTATCTTATCTTATCTGATCTTATCTTATCTTATCTTACCGCAGCATCCGGACTAAACCCACCAGACTCAGGGACAGTTTCATCCCACAGGCCATAAGACTATCTGAACTTTGAAACAACGTCCATAACATTCATATTCCAATCACTTGTATATAGACTCTTATTGCACTATTTCACTTTTTACCATTTTACTATTTTTCTGTTTGTATTGACTTGCACTATTTTGTCTGTGTATCTGTTTTATTGTGTTGCACTGTTGGAGGAACCTGTGACCTAAGGGGGGGGGGGGGGGGGGTAGGAGACGTTCGATTCCTGTTTTGAATAGTGTGCCGTCGATGGGTTTCTCTCCATTTCAAAATGCTGTTTGACGCTCGGCGTAAACTTCGCGCACTGCCACTCCATCACAGAGCTTGAGGACGAATCACGGGGTTTGTCAAGCAAAGCACATGGTGTAGTCCCAAACGATAGCTGAGGATTCTGGGTAGTGCAGTGTCTTCGGCCATCCTAAACCGAACAAATATTTGTTTCTGCGAAGCGAAGGGGAAAAATACAAAAGCATTGTACACAATTTAAACCAATGAATGTCGTGTAATCAACAAGGATAATCTGGTGTGTTTGAGTTAATGAGTAGTGCAGATATCACTGTAAAATCAATCCACAGTAAAGAGAATACTTACTTCCGGGTGTAAAATCCTGCGCTATCCAATGGGAATGGACGCTCACATTGCTCTCCGTAATACAATAAAGGGGACAGGATCAAATCGGAATATAATGTTCTTTTAAAAAACATTAACTAACGGGAAAAATCTATTTGACACAGCTGAAGCTCTGGCCTTAATTTAATAAAAATCACAGTTGTATTACCCACAATGCACTGTTTTTTGAGAACAACAATTCGTAACTAATGCACCATAATACATTCTGACGAAAAATTAAAATTATTATGAATACAAATAAAATAAAAGAAGCCTCCCGTGAGTTACTACAAGCTATAAAGTAGATTTTAAAAACGTTTTATAGAATAAAAGCTCACTGCTGGACGTTGTAGAAATGCACGTGTGCAACATGACAAAGGAGCCTCATTCACTTTACATTGGCGTTGTTTGCGTGGTGCAGACACGTAAATGTAGCAGAGTTCGTGACTCCACCACACAATGCGGTGTTAAGGAGTCGTGGCGGAGTCACGCATTCTGGTGAGATCAGGTTGAAACAGCTGAGTTTTAAAATGATGCAAGGGAACCAAAGTGCTCAGTTTTAAACATGTTTGCAGACTGTTCCAAGTTAGTGGAGCTGCACAACTAAAAGCTTTCTTCCCTAAGACAGTCCTAGCACTTGGCACATTTAATAAAACCACATCATGAGATCTCAGGCAATAAGTAGGCCTACTTTCAATTCGTCGAGAGATCAGAGAGCAGATATAAGAAGGTAGTTTACCCAGCATGGCTTTGTAGATGAACATGTACCAGTGACTGAGTCTCCAAACAGTAAGTTGTGGCAGACCTGCCTTGGCATACAGGGTGCAGTGATGTGTAAGTGCTTTGCAGTTAGTAACAAAACTCATTGATTTTTTATATTGAATAAAAGCCTTTATTGTGTATTTTACAGATGATCAAACTCAGTGGCGTAACAAGGTTGTGATTGGCCCCGGTGCAAATATTGTTTGGGCCCCCCCCCCCCCCCCATCGCCCCCAAACATAAGCGCATGCTGATGCGCTCACACACACACGGACATACACAACCACTCAGAAGCACCGCATATATAGGCTATCAACAACAGCCTGCCTGGCCTCAGACCACCACAGTCTGACAACGGCACAGCGAACTAAGAAGAGGATTACACGTCTGTTAACTTGATGTTTGTCTCTGGGGAATGGGCCGGTAGGCCTACATAGACCGGTTGCTATAATATAGCTTTTGATCTTGGCGTCAGGGGTCTCAATAGCGCCATAGATTCCCCTATCGGTTGGGGCCATTGGGGGAACTGTTGTACCACCGCCGGCCACAGCCAAATCCATTCGATTTTGAGGACGATGTATGACAAAACAAAGTATCTCATTTCGTCAGTTTAGCTGTTACATCTCCTTGTTCTCTCTTGTCCTTTCTCTTTTGAGCGCTGCTCTTGTACTTTGGTTTGCTGTACATTATAAATGCAAGCTATTACATTTTTTATAATGCTGCCAAACTTGCTGCTGCTAGCTACAGTACAGGTTGATTATACGGTTCGCTCGTCATGCAAGGTATCACATGACATGAAAGGGAGCAAGGTCATTGGATAGACGAATTACAAATTCATTTAGGTTGCTTGGTTACTTTGAAGACTGTGTGAACCGGTCAATGCCATTGGGGCCCCAACATTTTTTTTTTTTTTAAATATATTGCTGCACCGTCGATAGTTACGCCACTGATCAAACTGTAGGTGAACAGTTTTTGATCCCAAGGCCTTCTTCCAACTGGCCTCAAGTTTCTTCCCTTTATTTGTAACGTCAGTAATGTAAATGGCAGTCTGTCTGCAAAAACATTTATCTCACTAAGTTGTAATAAATGCATTAGTGTTATGAGTGTGATACTTCCTCTTATGTCTGCCTGCCAGACATAACACTATAAATATTAATGTCAATAACATCACACACATCCAGGTCCTGCCCAGGGTTCAGACACAGCACAGACCGCCCCCTAGTGCTACTGGGAGTATACTGCAGGAAGGGGCTGGGACCAGTGTGTGTGTGTGTGTGTGTGTGTGTGTGTGTGTGTGTGTGTGTGTGTGTGTGTGTGTGTGTGTGTGTGTGTGTGTGTGTGTGTGTGTGTGCGTGCGTGTATGTGTGTGTGTGCATGTGTGTGTGTGTGTGTGTGTGCGTGTGTGTGAGGTGTTAAACCTCCCACTCGTTGATAACACTCAACAAAAGTCAAGAGGCTATCTCCTTTTCCCCTGTGTCACACACACACATGCACAGCCTGCAGGTATATGTGGACTTCTGTTTGTTCATGCAACATTATCTATTGAGGCGTTGCTTGAGTTTGAAAATCAGTTAATGCAAATATTAAATATACCACCAATCAATAATATGCATATAAACTAATAACTGCAAAAGAAAGAAAGAAAGAAAAAGAAAGAAACAGCAGCAGCATTTTCCAAGGCTTCACACATCTTTACCGCACAGCCATACCTTAGGGCACGTTGTCATGGCAACACAGTGATGGAGAGAGTGCAGGGCTGATGTCAGGGTCACCCAGAGTGTGAAGAGAGGGAGGAGGTGTGTGTGTGTGTGTGGGGAGGTTTTACTGAGCAGATCTGTCAGTACCTCTTTGGAGTCTTGCCAAACACACACTGCTCCCTATCCCAGTGTGTGTGTGTGTGTGTGTGTGTGTGTGTGTGTGTGTGTGTGTGTGTGTGTGTGTGTGTGTGTGTGTGTGTGTGTGTGTGTGTGTGTGTGTGCATGTGTGTGTGTCTGCGTATGTGTGTGTGTGTGTGTGTTATAGCCCCTGCCATCAGTTTTCAATTAGCGGGTTGGTCAAACTGAGCTAACCTCATAGAATACATCACACAGGCAGCATTAGAATACATATAGCATATTACTGCTGTGTTACTGCAGTGTTAGGAGGAATAAAGGTTCTTCTCTTTGTTTATGTGGTGTGTAGCGGATCAGAGCAGTGTGTGGATCAGCAGCCAGGCACTTTGGATACAATTTACACACTCTGAAGCAAAGATACTTCTCAAATTTCAAAATACAAACACACTCTCACACACACGCTCACACACGCTCACACTCACTCACACACACACACACACACACACACACACACACACACACACACACACACACACACACACACACACACACACACACACACACACACACACACACACACACACACACACACACACACACACACACACACACACACACACAAACACATAGACTCAAGCACACAAATAGTCTACAACCTTACACGCTGCACTGCCCCTCACTGGCTGGTTGTGGTAATGTCACACACTGTATGATTCATTCTGAACTGCACTGATGCATCCGGTGTATATTTCTGACAACACCATCAACAGTGGTGTAAAGTAACTAAGTCCATTTATTGAAGCACAGTAAAACGTACAATTTGAAGGCACTAAATTATACCCCTACTGAACTCCAATTTGACACAAATCTTGTACTTTTTATTCCATCACATTCATTTCCCAGTTTTATTTATATTATTAGATATTAGACTTTTACTTGTTACAGAGAAATTGAACAATGTAGTATTGCTACTTTTACTTTAAAGAGGACATTTTATGCTGATGTTCAGGTGTATATCAGTAGTGTCTCTACTGGGACATGTCTCCATGCTTTAATGTTCAAAAGCTCTTTATTTTCCTCACACTGCCTGTGCTGCAGCACCTCTTTTCACCCTCTGTCTGAAACCAGAGCCCAGTCTGCTCTGATTGGTTAGCTGGCCAGCTCTGTTGTGATTGGTCACGTACAATGTGTTGGAGCACTAGCCAATAGCGCAAGTGTTACATTGTGATGTCACTATGTTATGGAACACATGGATTTTAGCCTTTGCAGGCCATTTACATGCACACAAACCAATAGAACACACTATGGGAAAGGGAAAACCCGAAAAAAGCATATGGCTTCTTTATGTAAAATATTACATTTAGTTATTCTTCCAACTGATTGACTATCAACCCCAATCTGGGACGGACTACTACTACTATTGATGGTAATACTGCTTAAGTACAGCTTATACTGTCCAGTAGTTTAAAGTGGACCTATCATACTATATTTGACGAATATATTGTAGGGCCATACCTGTATAAAACATGTCTGTGAAGTTTTTTTTTCAAAATACCAAACAGATCCTGCATTTTAGCCATGCCTCATTTCGCTCTATTTGCTCTTTCCAGCCCTGTTTTTGCAAGGGCTGATTCTGTGACGTAGCTTTAATGCAAATGAGCTGCAGCTGACCACGCCCCCCTGCAGGAGAGGGGAGCGTGCTCTGAGATCAGCTGCTGTCAGAAGAGGGAGAGGAAAAGAGATCTCCGTCCTCCGTGTTTTATTCTTATATGATTTATATAGAGTCTTTATTCATTTGTTTTGAAATTCAATAAATAACAAAGAAGACCTTTGACCGGCACTTTTCTAATTTTGTCCGTAAGATTTAAACTTTAACGGACATGTTGACCGGCAAAAAAAAATCTAACTGAAACTCTGCTGCACAGTCCCCTCGTCCCTTGGAAGAGGCGGAGAGGTGGGTGTTTGTCATCTGCTGGTGGACTACCGGAGAGAATTACAGTGCTTATTCAGTCAAGCGGGTCAAAGTTACAATGTAACATTTTAAGTATAATGTAAAGTCCTGTAGCCTACTCTGCAGGTGCCGGTAAAGAGCAATACAATGACAAAACCTAACAAAACAACTAGTAGGTAGGTAGGGGTAAGCAGGCTGGCAGATAGGTAGGTAGGTCGGCAGACAGGCAGATAGGTAGGTAGGTAGGTAGGTAGGTAGGTAGGTAGGTAGGCAGACAGACAGACAGATAGATAGGTAGATAGACAGACGGATAGATAGATAGATATCATATATAGATACTTCATTCATCCCAAATTGTGAAATGTGTGGAAACAAGTATAAACACAATAACATTAAATACAAATGAAAGCAATAGACAGGAATATGCATATACAGTAGAAAGGACACGATGAATATTATAACATTTAATGTAGCCTTACTATGAAGGCTAACCTAAATACGGTGCTTTTCTACAGATTACTTTATTACTGCACTGGTAAAGTAAAATTAGGCGGATTAATAAGATGTGAAGTGCTTTGTAACTTCGACCCGCTTGACTGAATACACAACAAACAATGATGAAAGAGTTTTATCTGGGCTGCTTCGCTGCCAGCTTCTCCCCCGGGACCCGAAAGTGCCGCATAGCCTGTACTTCAACATCAACGAAAGTGCTCGATATATGCTATATTGAACCAATAAACTAACACAAACTAACTGTATCACTATAACATGATGATGATGATGATGATGATGATGATGGTGATAAAGAATGCATCTAACGTTCCGCTGTTCATTATAATATAAAAACAGAGCATTAAACAAACCATCATGCTCTTACTTTGAAATCATGTGGAAATGTCGTCATCAGCAGTTCATCACGTGGTTTCCGAAAATAACCGAGTGACCGGCGGAAAGTTTGTCTCAAAATTCCGTGTGTGTAAAAAAACTATCCACAAGCAGAAATGTGAGATCCACGAGCAGAGATTTGAGATCCACGAGCAGAGATTTGAGATCCACGAGCAGAGATTTGAGATCCACGAGCAGAGATTTGAGATCCACGAGCAGAGATTTGAGATCCACGAGCAGAGATTTGAGATCCACGAGCAGAGATTTGAGATCCGCGAGCAGAGATTTGAGATCCGCAAGCGCATTTTTGGTTGACAAATACAAATTGGATTCACAAATACCTGATTGAAAGTTGTCAATGTTAAAGAGATATTCACAGATCTTTTTTTTATTTGTGAAATTATTTAGCGTATTTGCAGATCCGTTTTACATTTGCACATTTATTTGTGAGTTTGCAAATCTTTTAAATGCATTTGTGGTGTTTTACATTTACAAATCACATATTTACACACAAATTATTTTTATGTTCACACAAATAATTATGAGACATATCTATGCACACACACACACACACACACACACACACACACACACACACACACACACACACACACACACACACACACACACACACACACACACACACACACACACACACACACACACACACATGGGCATACAATAACTTCAAGTGGGTGTGCAGGTGAGGACAGACAGAGGACACCATATCATTTAATCTAGTTCATTTTCGAGCATTATTATTGATATATATATACACACACACACACACACACACACACACACACACACACACACAAGATAGGAAGGTTTATTTAAATGCCTTTTGTATAGAAAAGCAAACTCACACACCCATGTTCTGTCTTTCATTCCCTAACTTGTTATTCCCTCTGTGTCTGTCATCGGTACGATAACGAGGTTTTAAGAGCTCGTTAACCTCACACACTCACACACAGCTCAACACGAAACCACAGCGGCCGTGTGTGTCTTTCTCTCTCTCTCATTCTGTCATCACCTGATTTGAAAATACTTAGCGTGAAGTAATATTTGCCTCCAACCATTTGTGTGTGTTTGTGTAAGAGCGAGAGGGAGAGATGATTCCACATTAGATTGTTTACCTAAGACTTACAGACCTGTGTGTGTGTGTGTGTGTGTGTGTGTGTGTGTGTCTATTTCACTGGCAGCTTACAATGTCAGAACGTTGGCAACCATGTGTAAAATGTTGCTTCCTTGGCAACGCTGTAACCAGGAGACAAACACTGAGGACTGCCAAAAGCAAAGAGAAGAATAGCCTGTGACTGTATTATAACCTGTGTTATAACAATATCACATGCACACACACACACACACACACACACACACACACACACACACACACACACACACACACACACACACACACACACACACACACACACACTCTGACCTGCCAAGTGAAGACATGATGACAAATAAATATCTACTTTGGTGGCCATATTGGAGTTCCACAGGGTCCAGTGTCAGGTTTTCAGGTTTCTTTTTTAGACGTAATGGCGTATGTCTTTTTATATTAGAGAGATTTCATCCTTTGATTTCAGAAAATTGCAGAAAATAATCTCTGATCTGTGGCAAACAAGCGTTTATGATACGTACTTGTTTTGCTCAGCAGGATCATTTCCATATATTAACACTACCTTTATGATTTTGGAAACGTAAAACATTAGGCTATAAAGGAACTACATTACGGCAGCTGATTTCACATCACCAGCTAAAGGCGGCTAATGTCTAGGATATGTATTAGCCACCTATTTAGCCACTTGTAGCAACTGCGGTTTTATGTCATACAGAAGCTTCGACATTTACATTTTTACTGATGTATTTTTTGTCGTAGAACAAATTGTAAAGCTTTCTTCAGCTTGTGTAGATATTATTGAAGGCATCTGCCCAAAAAAACTTTTCTCGTGACTTTGAGAGAAGGGAACAACAGAAATTGTAAAATGCTAATTAATTCCCAGGTTTGAACTAATTCCTGCACCCAGTCCATTGAGAGCTACAGTGATTCATATTTAACATACGGAAGTGTGAAAGGTGTCACTCACAGTGAGAGAGGATAATGACAGTCTTTCCTCAACTCAGTTAAGAGTCTTTCACCTCATTGTTGTTCTTTTACAGGTCTTTGGATGTTTGTGTTCATTCTGTCTCTTCAGTTGTTTTTAGTGAAATGATGACATGACATATTTGTCAAAATGACATTCATAAGCTTTAAATACAAGCCTTACCGTCTGTACAACATCGCTGCTGTCTCCTGAAAGCGCTCTCTGGAGGACGGTGTGACTAAGATCTGTGATGGAGCAGAAGCAGTCATGGTTAACATATTTTATTGGATTTCCTAAAATATCTGCTTTGATGGAGCAATAAAAGCATGATTAAGGTTTTATGGTTATGCTTATGAAACTCAAAACAAAGGTTGTGAAATATTGTAGTCTTGGTTAAAAACTGTAAAGCAGCTAAGAGACTGTTGCGTAACATGAAGAACAGTAAGTACCATTTTAAAGTCCTGGCACTCCACCTGACATTTTGAATGTTTTACTACTTCTACTCCACATACATGTATACATTATAAAAGCATATATATATTATTAATAATAAAATAATAAATCAATCATAAACATTGACATATAATAGGTTAAGACATCCAGCCGCAGTATGTAAAGAAAATAGCTGAGATAAACACAATAATCCAGCAATTTAATATGTGATTCTGAAATGGGCCACATACGTTTATGTTTATTTTGATGGCAATACTTTTATACTTTTAGTTAGGTATCATTTTGATGCAGGACTTTTACTTGCAACAGAATATTTCTGAAATTGAATATTGCTATTTTTACAAATCTTTATTCCATCATAACACACTATTTAGTTCTTAAAAGCTACGTAATGCAATTGTTTTACTACTTACTAGTACTAGTACTATTTTTACACATCAAGATCAGTTTAGTTATATAATAAATAAATAATTGATTCTCTATTTCCATTTTATTCCATATTGAAGAAGAATATAGCTTTATTTGCCTTTAATGAAGAGCATGGAATATGCACTGCAACGACTCGGCTACCAAGGCTCCTCATGAACACTGCACAATAATATTGAATAAATGAACTAATATTTCAATATTTGTATTGTTGTTGTTTGTGTAACTGTTCAGTGACTGTTCACTGTGAAGCCCGACCCACATGAGTGTCTGGCCAGCTCTTGCAACATCAATGCGAAATATAAAAAAGCATATCAGAGTATCCTGAAACCTTAAAATGAAACCAGAACTGATTTCTTCATTCAACAGTTGTTTTCCTGTTCAATGTATCGTGTCTGTGTGTGTGTGTGTGTGTGTGTGTGTGTGTGTGTGTGTGTGTGTGTGTGTGTGTGTGTGTGTGTGTGTGTGTGTGTGTGTGTGTGTGTGTGTGTGTGTGTGTGTGTGTGTGTATTTGACTCTGGACCAATACATTGAGTCTTGAGCTGTTATCTCTCACTCTTGATACAGAAAAACGAAATGGATATAATCCTCCAAAAATCCCTCCGGTGGGAATGGAAAAAATATGTGAAGTTCCCCTCCAAACACACACACACGCACACCCGCAAACACACACACACACACACACACACACACACTGGCAGCCACCCCACTGTCTGTCACACTGCACTGCCCCCCTCAGTTCAAACAGGTGAACTCCTGTGCAGAACGTCACACACCTGATTGGTTAAGGTCTCTCCAGACAGCCAATCAGAACATGAGGCTGGATGGGGAGCTGTGTACTTTTACAGAGACTGTGTTTTTACAGTCAGTTTTTGGGACTGTGTCAGTGTTTTCCACTCCATGTCCTGCTTTAGAGAGCTGTTGCCACGGTTTATTTAGTTTTCTTAATTATTTGTTCATGACTCCCAGCTTTGGAATTGGGTGTGGTGCTGTTAACTTAACCATGAAGCAGTGTGTGTGTGTGTGTGTTTGTGTGTGTGTGTGTGTGTGTGTGTGTGTGTGTGTGTGTGTGTGTGTGTGTGTGTGTGTGTGGGTGTGTGTGATTGACAGGTGAATGGGTCCATGAGTTTACCTACTCCTCCTCTCCTTCATTTCCCCACTCCTTTATACCTGAGCTGTCACCTGCTCTGTCTCTTCTTTCTCTTCCACTATCGCTCTTTACACATTTTACGTCTTTGAGTATTTTTTTTTATATCAAAGCAAAAATAAATATATTTCAGAGTCAAAATTCAAAGGTTTTATTGTTAAAAGCAAAAGAGCTGTTGGCAATGACAAGCTTAAGTCCAGGGCTCCACAAACGGAGCATTAAACAGTCAACTATGGTGCAAGTGAAATGCAGGAATAAGTCAACTATGTACATGTAGAAAATAAGATAAAACAATGTTAAATAAAATACTGTACAGTAGAATAAATACTGTATACTGTAATGATATATACAAATGGGGATATGTGCAATGAAACAGTGTATTATAGACACTGTGCATGTATTTGAGTCCGTCAGTTGTCATGGAGAAAACCTACTGTAATTTATCTTACATACCCATGTTTAAGGGATGCCAATGGTAAAGCGATGTAACATTTGTAAAACAATGTTAAACACATGTGTATGCACCAGTGTTGGGACTAACGCCTTACAGTAACGCGTTACAAGTAACGCGTTACTGTAACGCCGTTATTTTTGGCAGTAACTAGTACTCTAACGCATTACTTTTTAAATTCAGTAACTCAGTTACCGTTACTACATGGTGCGTTACTCCGTTACTGCGTTCGTTCTTTTATATAGTCAACAGCCAGGCGAACAGAGGTGAGAACTGTACTTAAGTACAGTACTTGAGTAAATGTACTTAGATACTTCCTGTGTCACATGCGGAGACGGGCTGTGGGCGTGTTTGTGTTGTTTACTAACAAGACTAGCGAATGGCGGCGGCGGAGCTCAAGTCTAGTTTCTCCACCTGGAGATATTCTCACTATTTCACTTTTGTCGAGCACAAAGAAAAGAATGTTTTAGTTAAATGTAAGTTGTGTCCTGGCGGGTCAAAGAGTCTATCTACTGCCCAAACCAGTAATTCAGATCTCTTAAAACATCTGCAGAAACAACATGCTGGGACGAAGCTAGTAACTAAGACCGGCACAGACCCTGACTCAGCCGACGCCACTCCACCTCCACCTAAGCAACAGCAGCTGGATTTTAACCAAGGGACTGCTAGCCAGGGAAAAGTCGATAAAGCCATTGCACGGTATGTTGTAGAACACATGCAGGCTATTGCTACAGTGGAGTCACCCGCTTTCTGGGAGCTAGTTAGCATGATACCATGTCCGGGCGGCACACGGCATATGGGACGGAACACTTTTTCCAACTACCTGGAGAAAGAATATACAAAAATGGAAAGCCAGCTAATATCGATGCAATCCAGATTGCATATAATGCATATAATGCATGTCAAGTTGATCAACAGATTGTATTATTCTCCAATGCAATAACAAACTGAAATGAAGGCTATAAGGGCATTCATGGGAGCCCTTTTTTTAAGTAACTAAAAAGTTACTTTTCACAGTAACGCATTACTTTTTGGTGTAAGTAATCAGTAAAGTAACTGAGTTACTTTTTAAATGAAGCAACTAGTAATGGTAACTAGTTACTGGTTTTCAGTAACTAGCACAACACTGGTATGCACACATGTATGCATGCATTCTTCAACTTATCCCTCCCCCCTCTATCTCTATTTCTGTCTCTAGTTCTGCATATAAACACAAGTCACCATGTAGTGCTGCATCGTGGACAGTATTCATCCAAACTTGGAACCTCTCTTTTGAGCCTTTGCTCAACACCACTTCCTTTTTATGTTGGAGCCCTCATTATCCCTTCTTCAAAGTGTTCCTTTATTTGCTTTTCTTTCTTGCTCTGTTCCTCCATCGCTCCGTATTTGTGATCATGGAGTCTACTGTAAAACGTGTTGTACCCGTCTCATCCCTAATATCAGTCAGACTGGTGAAGAGAGTTCATCAGAATCCAGTGAAGTCACCTTGAGAAACCCGGAAAAGGACTTTGAGCATTAGTAATCACAAGTCAGAATCACATTGCAATTGAAACAGGTTGTTATGTGGAGGAGACTCAGTTGAAATGAACTTGATCAGTGGCATCTATTGAGAGTATCTATCAAAATGAGACAAATGGAGCATGG
Source organism: Harpagifer antarcticus (assembly GCA_902827135.1). Lineage (NCBI taxonomy): Eukaryota > Metazoa > Chordata > Actinopteri > Perciformes > Harpagiferidae > Harpagifer > Harpagifer antarcticus. The sequence continues at coordinate 186,923 of CADEHL010001173.1, forward strand.
TAGCGCTGTAGGCTACACTGCAGTTTATTCTTAAAGGAGGTTGAACATGCAATGTGAGGAGGTCAAGATACACATGAGTTACGTGGAGTTGATAGAAAAAGGGAAAAACTTTGGACAACAATCTGGAAATTGGTTTTGCTTACATTTAGCAGTCTGTGACCTCAGTAAACTTCCAGTTAACCTTGAACAAAGGTCCACCTGTCGAAGGTCAGTTTAGGGTTGTTCTCTGGAACTACTTTGTGCTTCGTTATTGGACTACAACTTGAAATTCTCTGTTCGATCTTGTGTTGTACAATGAAAATAAACCTTAAATCAAAAGACAAATAAAAAAATGAGTTTGTGTTTTATGCATCTGAAATGTCTTTTAGTTGAATCGGATGTATTGTAATTTATTAGGTATGTGCTTCTTTAGATTTTCCATTATCATTATTTACTTCTAGACTAAAGATCTATTAACGGTAATATTGGTATTAGGGTTTGTGTGGAATTCAGACGAACATTTCTGACTCTCACAAAAGGTCCTAAGTTTATAAAGGTCTATGAAAAACATGTGCTCTAAAAACATTTGAATCTCTTCATTGACCATCTCCAACACTTCATCCTGTTAAGGTTAGGGTTGTCAAAGGGTCAATACATTTTGTCATAGTTTTCGCAGTTTCAAATGTGTATCAAGTTATTGTGTGTCAACGAAATAAACACCGCTAGACTAATACCCTTAACCATTTTTTCAAAGGCCGTATTTAAAACGCTTCAATGCAAAATAAGTTCTGGAATGATCCGAGCCTGTGACTGTGACCTCGCTGTGACTCGCTGACTTCACCATGACCTTGTGGTGACCCTGCTGTGACCGCGCCACAACCTCGTAATGACATCACAGTGAGATGAACAGCATTCATCAAAGACTCAGCCCCGCCCAAACTGACCCGCAGTCCAATTAGGAGGTTTGTTTACCGTCCTGGGGGTCGTCAATGAGCGTTATTGTTTCTCTGCCTTGTGATCACATTCTGAAGAGTCATGTGACCACACCTTCGCCTCAGGGGCAGGTGTTCAGTGTGTGTGTGTGTGTGTGTGTGTGTGTGTATACTTGTGCCGGTGTGTTTTCAGGTGGATCAGTGAGTAAATGGCAACCTTTAGCCGACACTTTGACCTTTTACACTGTGATCAGTGTGGCTCAGGCTGTTGCCATGGCGCTCATACGCCACTGAGAAAAAAAAAATCTTGTTTAGGAACAGACACACACACACACACACACACACAAATTCCATGTATGTCTATGAATGTGTGTGTGTGTGAGTTAGCAAATACAGGATTAGATGTCTCCTTGGCATGTATGGATGTGTGCGTCTCACAACGACATCATCATGCATTGCCCCTCCTCTCGCCGACCAGTCACCACGTGAGCGTCGAACGAGCCGACCAATGGGATCACCCGGTGATTTTTTTCTTTTATAATCTGAGAATTACTTCATTCTTTGGAGAAGGAGGGGGATCTAAGCTCCTCCCACTCAACACCCCCCCGCCCCCACCTTGCCGTGTCCCTCGGGCTGTCTAGCTCGTCCCAACACTGCCCCCTGGTGTCCGGTCTGCGCGACGCATACCTTATCCCGAAATATCGCCCTTTATTCTTTTTTTTTCTTTTCTTCTCTGCTGAGGTGAGTAAATACTGTCTATGAGAGAATGATTGGGTATGTGTTCATTTCATAACCCCCTTCCCCTCAACTTCCTCCTTCTGCGTCCTCCATTCCGTCCTTTCCTCTTCATCCTCGGCTTTTCCTTTCTCGTCTTCAGTCAATTTCCCGATATCCATTTCCTTTTGTTTGTCCTCTTCTCTCTTTGTCTACCATACCTTCACCTCCCTTTTCTCCTTTTCTCCTTTCCTTCCCTCCACTCCTCTCCTTTCAAAGGTCACAGGAAGGTCAGAGTTCGGAGGGAGTTCTCTGTCTCCTCCCCTTAGCCAATGACTGATCACTTCCTATTTAGACCAGCGGGAACTGAAGTGTGTGTGTGTGTGTGTGTGTGTGTGTGTGCGTGTGTGTGTGTGTGTGCGTGTGTGTGTGTGTGTGTGTGTGTGTGTGTGTGTGTGTGTGTGTGTGTGTGTGTGTGTGTGTGTGTGTGCAGATAAAGTAAAGAGAATAGACTAACAAATACAAAAATAAAACAGGAAGGCACACGCTTTTAATAATAAAACACAATAGTAAAAACAAATAACAGATAGAATAAAAACTAACTAGCAGTATTTTTCTTGTGACTATATCAAATTATAGAAGTAGCTGGTACTGTTTACAGATTTTAAATACATTGAAAGGTAAATAAATCTTAAATGGCACGAGTGTTTATTGCACATGAGGGCAAAGTCTTATATATTAACAGGATGAATATACAAAACAAAATAAAATAAACCAAACCAAACTCACCAACGTCTGCAAAGACACAGATTCCATATCTCAATAAGTCAACTATGTATTCATTTCATCAGGTTGTTATTAAAGCAACATGAAGAGAGGAGAGAGATAACGCAGTGCAATAAACACATATGTGCAAATTACTTTTTTACAATTCATATGTCAACAAAAGCGGCTCGTTCAATCCTTTTATGTGTTCAAGCTATATTTTGTACTTGTGTTTTACTTATTTGTTATTATTATTAATACATTCTACTTCACTTTGTATTTAATATGTAAGTCTAGTCTTTTTTCCTTTTGCTTGTGTATCTTTACCTCGCTGCTGTTGGAAGAATAAAGGCTTTCTGAAACAAACACATCGTTGTTCCATGAAACTCATGTCTTTCTTTTAGATCATTCACTTATTTAACAGATGGTGTGTTCGGCTGGACAGGGCGGAATGATCTCAGGAACACCTATCTGGACCTTCCCCCCCACTGTGTCCATAAGGGAGAGCAACCAGTCAACATTAACTTGACCGTACTTTCATATGTTGCTCAAAGTGAAGGGTTATATTGGCGTTGTAGAAATAACCGTGTTGGTATTTATCTGTTGGTCCGTGCTCTGACATGTCTGTAATCGTGACAGAGACGATGTAATAGTGTTATTGATTGCTATGTGTGTGACCGCAGATGGAAATGAGCTAATACTGTAGCTACATCGGGCACAAAGGATCTTTTCTATTTTGAAATAAATGTGTTTTTATGCACGGTGCTTTTTGAAAGACATGATGATAACAACGACATGTGCATCTCATGCAGGTCAACAACAAGTATGTGTCTAAAGGAGGAGAATAGCACTTTGTATTTAATGTTGGAGGTCATTGAGTATGTAATCAGGCATGGTGTGGTGGTGCTCCGGTTATAACGTCCCGTTGAGAGAGACATACTCACACGAAGGCCTGGAGTACATCTTTCTTTTTCATTTCTCACATTGCATGCAATCTTTTTAATGTTCATTCACACTAGGTATTTTGTTCAAAAAGAAATGAATCCTGAGGACGTGTTGAACCCCTGGATTCTCAGAAACAGTCCACAGACGCTCTCAGTGTCCTCCGTAGAGACGGCCTTCCTCCAGGAGGACATGATGATGACACCAGTGACACACTCATGGACAGGTGTGCTTCAGTGAGGATGGAGACACGCAACAATACACAGCCAGGGTGTGTGAAGTAACAGAGAGAGTGTGTGTGTGTGTGTGTGTCTGTGAGTGTGTGTGTGTGTGTGTGTGTGTGTGTGTGTGTGTGTGTGTGTGTGTGTGTGTGTGTGTGTGCAGACCCCTGTCACACTCTTGATGACCTGGTTGCAAGTTCAAGTTCAGTTCAGCGGTTGACAGCATGTTCATTGTGTGTGTGTGTGTGTGTGTGTGTGTGTGTGTGTGTGTGTGTGTGTGTGTGTGTGTGTGTGTGAGTATGTGTCTGACAATATTTTAACATATACACAATTAAGTAAAGTTAAAGTCAATTATAATAATAATTACATACCAATAATAATAATATATTTTATATTATGTATATTATAGTAATATTATATTCATTGTAATAGTACTAAAATAAATATATGGCGTGCTCAACAATAGTGTACAAATGTATGTGTTGCAATATTTATTGTAATCAATACTGATTATTTGGAGGCCTTTGTATGCATTTCATTCCTGATCAATATGTGTGTTTTGGTTTTATGCATTTATGTGTTGATATTTGAGTCTAAGAATGTAACATAAGAAACCACCACTATTATTTGTTATATTATTACTGCTATAATTGTCTCATTTATTGTCTACTTAATATTGTTGTAAATGTGCATTTTTTCCCCGGGGTCATTTGGGATCTGTTTAAACTGCAACTTTATTTAAACCAATAAGAAGATGATAAATCTGTAATGATTACATATTCATATAACACATAAATATAATTATCCATATTACTATTATTATCCATATTATTATAATTTTTGAACAGTAATATTTATTTGTATATTATACAAATGTGTCAATACATAGAGTGTTTGCGTTTTATTCCTTATGTTTATTTATGAATATCTATATTGTTTAGTGTGAACCTAAAACCACTATAGTTGATGAAGTAACTGTAAACTGGAGATATGGCATTTCAATGAACTTGCTTTAAGTCCTTGGTTTTATACACGTTTCCTTGTGATATATGATGTTAATTGTATACATTTCAATTTGAGTTAACAATAACTTATACTATATTTGTGTTGCTATAATATAATGTTAATATGAATGGCCTCCCACAATAATTGGAATTTAACATTTCATACTAGGCTGGTTAGTTTTCTTTTTCCAGACGCAGTTGAGGATTAATGAAGGTGTCACAAACAGGACGAGAGAGGAAGGAGCAACAATAAAGGGCAGATGAAGGACAGAACAACAGAGAGAGAGAGGGTTACACACAGTTCAAGGGTTTGATTTCTGTACACACACACACACACACACACACACACAGAGAAACACACATAAACCAACAGAGCAGCTCTCTTGGAAAGGGCAGATGTGTGTAGAAGTGTAGAACGAGAGAACATCTGTCAGATATACAGTGTCTCTCAGTACCTGTGTGTGTGTGTGTGTGTGTGTGTGTGTGTGTGTGAGAGAGTGTGTGTGTGTGTGTGTGTGTGTGTGAGAGTGGTGTGTGTGTGTGTGTGTGTGTGTGTGTGTGTGTGTGTGTGTGAGAGTGTGTGTGTGTGAGAGTGTATGTGTGTGTGTGTGTGTGTGAGAGTGTGTGTGTGTGAGAGTGTATGTGTGTGTGTGTGTTGTGTGTGTGTGTGTGTGTGTGTGAGAGTGTATGTGTGTGTGTGTGTGTGTGTGTGTGAGTGTGTGTGTGTGTTGTGTGTGTGTGTGGCCTAGCATTACTATACTTGTGGGGACCTACATCTGTTTACACAGTCACGTGTGGGGACTGATCAAATCATTAATTTTAGGGTGAAGACTTGGTTAGGTTTAGGGTTAGGGTAAGGGTAAGGTTTAGGGTTAGGGTTAGGCATGTGTTGGTTATGGTTAAGGTTAGGATAAGTCTCCAGGAAATGCATGTAAGTCAATGTAATGTCCCCTGAAGTGATGTATACATGGTATGTGTGTGTGTGGGTGTGGGTATGTGTGTGTGTGTGTGTGTGTGTGGGTGTGTGTGTGTGTGTGTGTGTGTGTGTGTGGGTGGGAGTATGTGTGTGGGTGTGTATGTGTGTCTACAATTGGAGCTCCATCTGTTGGCGTCACTTGGTTACAAATTTGGTGTCAAGCGCCCCAGTGGAGAGGGGACACATGCACACACACAAACACACACACACACACACACACACACACTGAGCTGTATGGTAATGTGAACTCAGATTCACCCGAAGTGGCAGCGTTTGACCTGACCGTGTGCTCCTCTCCTGCTCCTCTGTCTTCGTCTCCTCCTCCTCCTCCTCCTCCTCCCTCCTCCTCCTCCTCCTCCTCTCTTATCCTTTATTCTCCTCTGCTGTAGGAACACATTGTTTGGAGGTGTTTCAGCGCTCCTCTCCTCCCTTGTTTTTATAAGAAAGAGAACAGAAATGAGGAGCGAAGGAGCGGAGGAGGTCAAGTTTACCCTCTGTCTCCATGGTGACAGGATTCTTTGGGGGGGGGGGACAGTTTCTCTCCAGTGTTTCATCCCGATCTCTTTGGATCCATTCTGTTCTTTCCTTTTGTGTCATTCTGATTCTGGGTGTTTTACCGGACCACATGTCGACTCATTGTGAAAAAAGTCAACAAAATAAAAATGAATAAAAGACCCTATTTTCATTTTTTTCAGTATTCAGGGTCGTCTCCATGCTTTCATGTTCAAAAAGCTCTTTATTGTTCTCATACTGCCTCTTTTCACCCTCTGTCTGAAACCAGAGCCCAGTCTGCTCTGATTGTAATGGTTTTTTAGGAGCAATCTTAAATGTGTGGATTTTTCTTCAGTAAAAATCTACTATTTATTGTTCATTTTATTTACATTTACGTTTAAATACAGAATTTAATTTAAATACAATTAATACAAAATAAAGACAACAGATTTGCAACATGTCAACGCGACTTGAGATCAGTTCTGGACATGAAGACGGTCCCACCTGAGGACAGTCAGTGCAGTGGACCCAAACAGAGAGCAGCAGCATAATGCTCCATTAGTTCTAATGAGAATGCCCCACATGTTAGGAGCTGATAGATGTCTCAGATCCTCCTGAGGGTTCACACACTGCCTCAGATCAGTAAAGCAGGAAACTAGTGTCTGAGTAACAAGTGATTGAACTCCACAGAAGATGTATGTTTTAATGTACCTGTTAACAAATGACGTATGGTTTTACATAGATCAGGCCCATGCAACTGTGTTGTTCAGGGGGGGCTAAGTGCCTGGGGAGGGGACATTTCCCTTCTATTCTCAGGGGGTCAACTAACCCACGCAACCTTTCTCTGGCCTTAAGACGCCCATAGCAAATGTCTGTTTTTTGGGCAGCAGTTTTTATTGAAATGTCAGATAATCATAGGATAAGAAAGATCTATGGTCCTCACCAATGGGCTTTTGATGAAGTTTCTAAATGGGGGAGCAAACTTGGACGGATATAGACTAAGGTTTTAAGCTGCCTGTAAAACAGTGTTGCTATCGCCTTCAGAACATCCACGTTTGACTAAAGTTACACTGGTAACATTAGGAATTGGAGGGGATTTCCAGCTAGCCGTGTTAGCTAACATGTACAATGCACACAAACACACATACACACACACACACACACACACACACACACACACACATTGTCTCACTCAGTGCAGTACACTCTGTTTGCTTAGTGCCATGCAAACTGGACAATAGGTGGCAGATGCAAACGTGATGAATGCTGATTTGACTCTTCATCAAACAGCCAGCGAGCTCTGAGCCGCTGAAGAAACACTCATTTGAATGGACACACGAATTGTCTTTGCGTCGTTGTGCAGCTGCTGGACACAGAAAGTCTGCACAGGGTCTTCTGAAGACCACCGAACTGACAGTCCACTGAAGCAGCTGCAGGCCATCAAACATGACCAGGTGTTGAAATGATAGCTTCATGCTAAGAAGTTTCTCGAAATAAATATAAATATATTAGTATCAATACACTGATGTTGACATTGTCTCAGCTATCTTGATGTCTTGAATATTCACTTGTAAAAATGACTTGATAGTGACCCAAGTGACTTGAATGGGATGAGGATGCTGATACAATTGTTCCCATTTGTCCTGATGTCCTACACAAGTTAGCGTGTACCGGGGCTAAATTATGGAGCTACTTTCTCTTATTTGTTCATGGATGTTCATGGTCGTTTTGAAGATAGAGTTCAATACGCTATGAAGTTCCTGTTGCAACTAAAGGGTTAACAACGTTCCAAAGATCACTCGTACATAATTGTAAAGAGGACATTGTTAACAACAAGAACTTAAACTCCCGTGTCTCCCTGCCTACAGTAGTGCTGGCTAACGTGCAGTCAAAACGGAACAAGACTGTTGAGATCAGTCCAATGTCGGTCCAGGGCCGGTACTGAGCTTGAACCCAATTGCCAGTTTTTCTTGTTTCAACTGCACGGGGCCGGCTCTCACACAGAACAATTGGTTCAACTAGCTCAGCAAACCAGGTTAGAGGCTTACATCAGAGGTTGGGGAGCCATTTGCAAGAGCAACAACAGTTATGCTCGGACAGAGTATAGAACGTCGTTGAAGTGGTATATCCAAGATCCAAAACTCTCAAGAACACAATCTCACATTATCGAGTCTAACCATAATGTGGGAATTCAAGTCCATCTTAAAGGACAGAGAAAAAGAATCCATTGGTCGATGTGATTGCTATATCCCATCATTGAAGTCGTTTTAAATTGTGCCAGTTTTTTAATGATTTATAATAGTTTCTTTAATTTGCATATTGACTGGTTAATGTGCCATTTAATTTGTGTTTTACGGCAGCTGTATTCGTCTGCCTGTGTTGTCTGTGTTTTATTTGTTGTAACTTTGTTCATGCTGCCCTTCTTGCCACAAGTTGTCTCATCAGTTAAGAGCAGTAGCGGCTGGTGGATTATTTTCTAGGTAGGGCTGTGCCACATGCAATCAATTTCAGCAAACCCCCAGTATGACTTAATGCAAAGAAAACAGGAGTTTTCAGTGTTAATTTACCAGTCTTAAATTGTAATGCCTCCATAAACAATGTAAGCATTTGATACTGAGGACTATGTACAAAAACTTAAAACAATGGCATTAGCAATACTTGCATACATAAGGGTTAAACTCATAACTTTATAATTTAGGGTTTAATGTAATTGTAAAACCATTGGGCCACTGAAAAGACACAATAGCAATAGCAACTCAGGAGGGAGCCAGTCTCGATTTCCTTTTGAGGGCCACCAGCTGCAGAGAGTTAACTAATTAAAGGGGCGTGGCCCCACATCTGTGAGAACTCAGCAATCAGGTGTCCATTTTAGGTAGCTCTTTCCTGGAGCGTCAGCTTCAGCGTCAGACAATAGAGTCCTGCTGGAGTAAGACTGACAAAGACATTGGAGTCCTGCGGGAGTCACGAGGATGGCAAAGAGGAGGCACATCCTACTTTGATTGAGCTAAGTATCGCTGGTGTTTTATTTCATTTGGTTGTTTAGCCCCTCATGCTATAATCATGTGTATTTTCTCCATTCCTGTTCACGTGTCCTCTCGCAATTATCACTGGCCCCGTGTGTCTCGTAATCGATATAACCGCCCTGCTCTCGTCTATCCCACATGCTCCACTGACATCCAACATCTAGTTTCAGGCGGCCTGTGGAACTGCCAGTCAGCTGTTCCTAAGGCTGACTTCATCTCTGGCTACGCTTCCCTGCAGTCTCTGGATTTCCTTGCTCTCACTGAGACGTGGATTACTCCATCCAACACATCCACCCCAGCAGCTCTCTCCACAGCATATTCCTTCTCCCATACACCCAGACCCACTGGCAGAGGAGGTGGCACTGGTCTCCTGCTCTCTCCCAAATGGAGCTGTTCCCTCTTCAAGCTATCTAACTTCACTCCTTCCACCTTTGAATTCCATGCCGTCACAGTAACCCATCCTATACAATTAACCATTGTTGTTCTCTACCGTCCACCAGGCGCCTTGGGAGACTTCTTGGAGGAATTAGATAATCACCTCTCACACATCCCTGAAACTGGCCCTCCCGCTGTACTTCTCGGAGACTTCAACCTCCAGACAGGGAAGATAGACGAACTAACATCTCTGTTAACCGCCTTTGCTTTCTCACTGTCTTCATCCCCACCAACTCATAAAGCTGGCAATGTCCTTGATCTCATATTCTCAAGGAACTGCACTACTTCTAACCTCTCTGTAAACCCACTCCACACATCCGATCACTTCTTCCTTTCATTCTCTCTACCCCTTTCCAAACATAACGAACTAATCTCTTCTCATCCTGCACCTGTCCGCCGTAACCTTCGTTCCCTCTCCCCCTCTACCTTTGCCTCATCGGTGCTCTCAGCCCTCCCTTCTTCTGACTCGTTCCAACTCCTACTTCCAAACTCTGCTGCAGAAACTCTCCTCTCTACTCTCTCATCCTCTCTGGACTCTCTCTGTCCTCTCACATCTCGGCAGGCTCGTCAGTCCCCTCCTGCTCCCTGGCTAAATGACGCACTGCGTGCTAATAGAACCGTCATTCGGGCAGCAGAGCGGAAACGGTGGAAATCCTTTCTTTCAAGATAAGATCCAATCTTCCTATTCCAATCCCAAAAAACTATTTTCCATCTTCTCCACCCTCTTGGACCCTCCCAAAGCCCCTTCCCCCTCCTCCCTTCTGTCAAGCGACTTTGTTAACCACTTTGAAAAAAAGGTTGATGATATTCGCTCTTCTTTTTCTTTACTCACCACTGGGTCACCAGACCCTCCTTTCACCCACACACTGACCTCCTTTTCCCCTCTCTCTCCAAGTGAGGTTCTTACCCTCATTACCTCTGCCCGCCCTACCACCTGTCCTCTGGACCCTATCCCTTCAAACCTCCTTCAGACTATCGCTCCTGATATTCTACCGTTTCTCACCCATTTCATCAACACTTCTCTAACTTCTGGTCACTTTCCAAACAGTCTCAAGGAGGCAAGAGTAACCCCTCTCCTAAAGAAACCCACTCTCAACCCGTCTGATGTTATAAACTACAGGCCTGTTTCTCTCCTCCCGTTCCTGTCTAAAACACTTGAACGCGCTGTCTTTAAACAACTCTCCTGTTATCTCCATCAGAACAACCTTCTGGATCCGCACCAGTCTGGTTTCAAGGCAGGTCACTCCACAGAAACTGCTCTCATTGCTGTCACTGAGGAACTGCACACTGCTAAAGCAGCCTCCCTCTCCTCTGTCATCATCCTTCTGGACCTGTCTGCTGCATTCGACACGGTGAATCATCAGATCCTCCTTCGCACTCTCCAAGAACTTGGAGTTTCAGGCTCTGCACTTCCCCTCCTCACCTCATACCTCAAAGACCATACCGACAGGGTCACTTGGAGAGGGTCGGAGTCCGACCCTTGTCAATTAACTACAGGGGTCCCTCAGGGCTCTGTTCTTGGTCCCCTCCTCTTCTCCTTGTACACAAACTCGCTCGGATCAGTCATTAGCCCGCATGGTTTTTCATACCACTGCTATGCTGACGACACCCAATTAATTCTGTCCTTTCCCCGCTCAGAGACCCAGGTCATCGCACGCATCTCTGCTTGTCTAGCTGACATCTCTCAGTGGATGTCTGCTCATCACCTCAAGCTCAACCTTGACAAGACTGAACTGCTTTTCCTTCCGGGAAAAGATTATCCCACTCTTGACCTGACAATCAACATCGGCACCTCTGTTGTTTCCCCGACTCAGACTGCAAGGAATCTGGGTGTGACCCTAGATAACAACCTGTCCTTCACTGCAAACATAGCTGCTACAACCCGCTGCTGCAGATACACGCTTTACAACATCAGGAGGATACGTCCCCAGCTGACCCAGAAAGCGACACAGGTCCTGGTCCAGGCTCTCGTCATCTCACGCCTAGACTACTGCAACTCCCTCCTGGCTGGTCTACCTGCATGTGCCATCCGACCCCTGCAGCTCATACAGAATGCAACGGCTCGTCTGGTCTTCAACCTTCCTAAATTCTCCCACACCACGCCGCTCCTCCGCTCCCTCCACTGGCTTCCGGTAACTGCTAGAATCCACTTCAAGACAATGGTACTTGCATACCATGCTGCGAATGGATCTGGCCCTTCCTACATCCAGGACATGGTTCAACCGTACACCCCAGCACGTGCACTCCGCTCTGCATCAACCAAACGGCTCGCTGCGCCCTCGCTGCGAAGGGGACCCAAGTTCCCATCAGCAAAAACTTTCGACTCCACTTCGAGCAATAGAACTATTAACAAAGCACTTATATACTAATAAAGGACTGGCTTACCTAAAGCCAGTTGAGTAGCACTTGAAATGTTTTTGCTCTATGAAACCTGATGTACTTATATGATTCTGTTTTTCTTCAAGTTTGTATTTTGTTGGTTGAACACACTTATTGTAAGTCGCTTTGGATAAAAGCGTCAGCTAAATGCAATGTTATGTATGTATATATTATATATATATATTATATATATATATATATATATATATATGTATGGAAATATATATATATATATTACAGAACAACGGTATAATCAACAGTAATACAAAAAGCTGAAGATGTAACAAACTATATTATATTATTAAATATATTATTATTAAATAATATATATATATTATTATTATATTATTATATTATTTTATATTATATCATTATATTATTATTATATTATATTATTATATATTATTATTATATTATATTTTATTATTATTATATTATTAAATAATTATTCTCATATTTAAAATCAATGTGTTGTACGTCTTTGACCTGCCTTTAAAAATGGTGGCGGTCTTCAGGTGCTCCTCCAGCACGGTGTGCAGGGAGGAAACTAAATCCACCAATCCCCTGAAAATGCCAGGGTTGACTGAAGAGGCAGTCTCGTCATGCCCACGCAAAGCCAACTCAAAAGCCCACCAAACTTCATTATTTTGGATAAAATATGCCTGTTTTTATCCACCTCCTCATTGTGTTGCCTCAATGCAATCCTGTGACCGTCATCCAGCTGCGTAGCAGCTGCTTACTTGGGGCGATACAATAATCGCCCCTCTGATAGTAGTTTTGAGGACGCTGATTGGCTACATTTTATGACACACGTTCATATCTTGAATCAGCAATTGGCTAACCTTTTCAGAATATGAAACTTTTATTTCCAAAATCACACGATAAATACATTTTGAAGCTTGTAAAGGGAAGATGACAGCTCTCCCTCGCCACTCTGCTCTTCCACAGCGCCCCCCCCCCCTCCCTCCGGCTGAAATTATGAATGTAAGGCGTATAGTAATCATAGATAACACGGCAGGGTCCGTTACAGTTTGTTTTCATCTGATTCAATTAAACAAAGTCTTGGCTTTCAGAATATTAAACTTGTTTCGGCCAATTCAGATGATAAATACAACTTTGAAGCTTCGGCATAATTACAAGCGGAGAACGGAGTAACGTGACGTCACAGCAGGCATAACAACAGCCGGTGTTTCTCGTGAGTGTTTTCCCCGGGAAACAAACACAATACACACAAACGCAAAAATACACAAACACACACATGTATATACACACACACACACAAACGTATACCCACACACACACTCGCGAGCTTCTCCCAGACCAGTAATCCAAACGAAAATATCTTCCCTCCATACTATTTTGATGATTTGCTCCGCTAATCAATCAGATCGATGGATTCCAGAGAAAAGGAAACTTTGAAGGCCTTTTCCTCAAAATGACGACTCGGTGACAGTCATTATATAATGTGACATATTTCGCTTAATATTTGGAGTACAAAAACAATCCTGATATAATTAGAAAGCTATATATGAATCTCCTCCTTCCAACAGTGTACACCTATAGAACTCAAAATGTGTCTTCGGGTCAATGTGACTTCGATGGAGCAGGTCACATATGTTGCGCAAATTATTTTAATCACATTTTACACATATTTCTGGGTGCATTCCATATTTTAAACGCACAAATATTGACAATGTATATCATTAATTTGTATTATTATTATTATTATATTCCCCGGGCGCCGTACATAATGGCAGCCCACTGCTCCTATCACTAGGATGGGTCAAATGCAGAGAAACCGTTTTGTTTCATAGTGTACTACGTAATGACAATAAGTTGAATGTTCTTCTTCGTCTTCTTCTTCAATTATTATTATTATTAACAATAATAATGTTGTGTGTGGTTTAGGGAGGGCGGCGTCCTATCGCCCCCTATGGGCCAGCCACCACTGGTTAAGATCGATCAAAGTGAAGAATACTCACAAAAACGATGAATATGCAATACCTGTGCCTGATTGATGTTCCCCCACTTTGAGTATTATTACATCTCTGTTATTAAATAGAATGGCTTCCCTGGCTTAGCTAACATTGTCTAATGTGACGTTTTCACATTATATGTTCTTTATTTACCACAATATGTTAGAAAATGCTATCAATTAAAACAGAACAAATATATATTTATAGGGAAATGTGCATCACAGGATGGTACTTTGAGTGAACCGAAACTGGGCCCAGCATGGAACTGGTACAGAACTTATTTAAGTGGAGCAAAAAGGATGTCTACCCTTCACTGTATATCGTCAATACCAACAACTGTAGTCAGTCTGACTGGTGATCAGTGATTTACACATCCTTATATTTGCTTACACACACCATGTGTAATCCTGTCATCCCAGAACCACAGGGTGTGATAGTGAACCATTATTTACTGTGTGGCAGCTGGTAGACCAACCATACACACAGATATATGATCCTTTTATGAAAACCAAATCTGTAGAATAAATAAACATCCAAAAAAACAACACAGCCTGCTTTCATTGAAGTTGCCTGTCCCATCTCAAGTGTCAGCCTATTGTCCCCTCTAAGTGAGCCAATGGACCGGAACAAAAACAGCAGTTTGCATATCCATTTATATTTATCTGACGGTCTGATGCGCAGAGAGTGTTGGCACATGTCTCTGGTTTGAATAGGGCTGTATGTACAGTTGAACTGATGGACTCTGACATGCAAAATGACCTCTTTGAATATCAACAGCATGTTAGCACAGAGAGTGATTTGATATATGAAGAGTGCTGCCATGACAAGTAAGATGAATGGTGCATGACAGTTTAGCCAAAAGACATAGAAAAAGACAGTACATGCACAAACAGGTGATTACTTTCTGTTGCGTTCAATTATTTCTCATTCATGTAACATTGTCACAGGATTATATGGTAAGGTTCCTGCTGTTGCAAAAACAGACCATAATACATACATGTTGACAGAGATAAAATATTGTATATTTCTTTACTCTTGTTATTGTGACAATGTTGCTACTTTTTGATTCTATTATAAAATGTTATCTCAAGCAGCTACTCATAATCCATAACAATTCAGCATCTTAAACGGTGATGAAATGAAGGTTTGTGTTGCGGTCCATCACAGGTCTGTCAAAAACATATTTCAGAATGTCTTCCAGGTATATCCAGTTAGTGATGCCAAGGTCTGTTTCCATTGAAATCATTCATTATATAAAATATACATGCATTTGGTATGTTTATTGATACTGACTAAGATTGGTTCAGCCCAGGAGGGTCTTTTGAAACATTTACAAATAATCAGAGTACAAACATTTTCGTAAACTCTTTTTTTAAAACTGGATGTCTTTCAAATGTTCATAATGTGTTCAAATAAGAAATGTTATTGAAAAGTCCAGGAACAAAAAGTCTCTCCTGAGTTTAGTGATGAAATTGATAACTCTACATGTTAATGCCATTTCTGATTCCAGATGTGACTTCTTTAAGGTCTGAATGTATGCGAAAGACAAAGGTTTTGTAACAGAAACCCAATCACTACTATTCAGCAGTCATATTTTTTATTTTAATTATCAGTCATATCCGTTGCAAATAAAGCATATTTTTACAGCACATTTATTGTGTAAGTTCCTGGGTTGAGGTCCTATGTGAGCGTGCAGTACAGGCCTACTGTATCTTATGGAGGATCTTAACATGGTCTGGT